>VZRJ01006070.1:1562-16679 GCA_013397565.1 Ptilonorhynchus violaceus
CCGCCCGCGGGGAGGCTCCGTGCAGTCCTCACTCAGGTCGGACCGAGCGCCGCAGCCGCACGGGCCCGGCTCTGCGCGCGTGCCTCCGGCCCCGTCCGCCGCTCGGAGTTCGCGGGCCGCGGGGAAAAGGCGCTGGAGAGAGAGGCGGGCGGACGCCCCGGCAGAGCGGCGGCGGGGGGGCTGTGCNACAGAGCGACGCCGGGGAGCCTGTGCTCGCCGCGACCGGCGGGACCGTGCAGTTCAGGGGCGAGAACGCGGAGCCGCGTTCCGCTTTGCTTTCCCCGGCCGCCCGCGGGAATGCACATTGCGAGGGAGGAAGGGAGGGGGGGAAGGGAGGGAGGCCGGGCATCCGTCTCGGAGCCCCTTGCTCAAAACCAAAAGAACCAAGAAACAAGGGCTCAGGGTCGTCTGGAAGCGCCTGTGCTTTCAATGCTCCCGATTCACACCGTCTTGCGTTAGCGTAGCTCACAGGGCAACACCACGTACCAGCGGTCCAGAACACATTCGTTTCGGCCGTTTTGGGAGAGCACCGACAGCATTCGTTTATTGACTGAACCCACCGCCCCTAATCTGGACATAGACCCAAAGCGGGTTCCCACGGCTTTTTTAAGCGAATCATGAACGTTCTTTGCCCCGTTGAAGCAGATGACGAACATACCCCTTTACCACAACCAATGCTCATCCTGCTTTCCTTACACTTTACAATGCTTACACACCTAAGTGCCCTTCCATCCCCCCCCCAAAAAAAACCACAAAAAATGGGACAGCAAAGTAGAAATCACCATAGCATCAGCTCTCTTATTGAAAGGGTGTGTGTCTCTTAAACGAGCCTTTGGGTTCAGGAGGTCTGACACAGGGCGCAGAAGCAACTTACTTCGAGCGGGTGTATTTGGTGACAGCCTTGGTGCCCTCGGTGGCAGAAGTTGTTTTCCCCTACGAGCTATATGCTCTTCGCTCGGGTGCAGGACGGTTTACGATATGGGGTTGTGGAGTAATGTGAGTTGTCGTAGGCTGTAGAGAGATAATAATCGTCATCACCTCGGATCCATATACGCCGTCGTTTGTGTTTCCTGGGCATCAAAATGTCGCGTTTTTCGCGTGACACGGAGAGTTGGAAATCCCGCGGTCGCGGAGTGAGGCAATGTGTGTCCGTCGGCGCCAAGGAATGTGTGTGTGACAGGGAAAGGCAAAGCGATGTGTTTTTCATTTGAAGCGCAGAGCGAAGCGTGTGTCGTCGGGAGACGAGAGATGTGTGCGCCGTCGGGCGCTGATCGAGGTGTGTGTCAGCCGGTACAGAGCGACGTGTGTTTCCTTCGGCGAGGAGCGACGCGCGTATAGGAAAGAAGCGAAGTGATATGTCCGTTCGTCAGGGACCAGAATGATGCCTCCGTCGGGGAGGAGCGAAACGATGCGTGCGCCAGCAGGCACCAAACGCTGTGTTTGTCAGTTGGTGCAGACCGATGCGTGTGTTTGTCAGGCTCGGGAGGCAGAGAGTGTTGTAGGGAGCAGAGCGATGTACGTGCCAGGAGGTGCTGAGGGTTGTGTGTGTTGGGACAAGGGTAATGTGGTTTGAGGGAGCTGAGGGATGTGTTTCGGGCAGCGGGTGGGGGGGTGCGTGGGGACGACGACGCAGGGCAATGTGTGTTTCGGCAGGCTCAGTGATACGGGACTGTCGTACCCTCTGTGCATGGTCGGGCGCAGAGTGACTTGTTTGTGAAACAGTGCAGAGCGATGTGCTTTCCTTCGGGAACGAAGAGATATGTGTGCAAATCGGCGGACAGTGACGTGTGTGTGCGGGAGGAGCGGGACGACGTGTGTGTTTTGGGAGGAGAGTGGTGTGTGTTCGGGAGGCGCAGAGCGATGGCAGCGCCGTATGCAGGGCGATGTGCACACCGTCGGCGCGGAGCGACGTGTGTGTCGGGGAGTGCACGATGATGTCGGCGCCGAGGAGTGTAAATCTAATTTGTTTTTCGGGGTGCACTCTCTTTTTCGGGGTCATAGTGCTACGTGTATGTCCGAGACACGCTGTGTGTATGTTTGCATATCGGCTATGGTAAACATACAATGGAAGGTTTAGAAAGTGAAGGATGCGTACACTGAACAAAGCAGAGTACTGAAACACAGCAGTGGGCTGTTGAGAGAAAAGGTCATTGTAACAAGCACCCCGTGTTGGGACTCCCGAGCACTTGGAAGGAGACTTCAGATCCTCCTTCTCCTGCCTCTTGACGTGAGAGTGAATGTGTTGTGAAATTCACGTAGATCATAATTTACCAGTTTTATTCCGTGTTTCTTTGGTGGAGCCTGCACAAGCCGCGACAGCGCAGTGCAGGGACAACCTTCTGCATGTCCGTGTTCCCGTTTGCCGGGCCCGGCGCTGTCCGCCCCGCCCTCCCTGCCCGTCGCTCACTCGGAGGTCGGGCCCACCCCCGCTCAGCCTAGGGAAGACGAGAGGGACGCGAAGGTGCCCACTGCGATCAGGAGCTGGGCGGCTGCGCGCTGCCTAAAGCCGCGGCTCGTCCTGCTCTGGCCCCGGCGCCGCGTCCTGCCGTGCTCTGCTCCAGCCGCGCTGCCGGCTTCGCGACTGAGATGTGAATTACACACACATTCCCGTGACGAATTTGTGTCTGTCTCATCTGGCTATTTCTTTCTGGAAACATTTGTGTTAGGGGGTTAATTACCTTCTGTTTCTTGAACCGCTGTAGGAAGCCTTTGAACTGCCACACTCTTGGCTCCCAAATTAACCCTTAACGGGCGTCAGCGGTCAGTGCGGAAACAGACGGGTTGCATACACTCCCGGCCGTGTCCCGCAGCAGCTTCTTTCCCCAGCCGCTGCACTAGCTTGTCCGTTCTGTCCGGGAGGGACCACCGTGAGGCTGGCAGCAAACCTGCCCTGCTTCTCCACTTGTACTGAGTCTCAATCTTGGCTGGGTGTTGAGCGAAAAGCGATCGTACGTGGAAGTTTTCTAAGTGTGGGAACTGCTGAAAAAAATTCCGTGTCTTATCTCGTATAGAAGTATTGGACTCTTTCTCAGACCCTCCCCCGTCCCTCCATTTGCTGTGCCGAGACCTGTGGCGGAGCACATTCATACGAGAAACAGCCACAAATCCAGAAATCGGGTAGGGGAACCTGCGGCGGTCAGACTCAGGGCTGAACCACGGCAGGACCCTGACTGGCAGTCTGCCTACATAACACCAGCCTTCACCGTCTACATGTTCCCATGCTGGTCCGGCACACTCCGTCTCCTCCCCACGGCGGCTGCAACTGCAGCTGCGAGCCCCGTGCACTCACACGGCCGTGGGAGGAATGTCTGTCCGGAGCGGGAGGGAAGCGCTGGCACAGCCCGCAGTGAAGGGACAGCGAGGAGTTCTTTGTGTCCCTCTGCTCCTTGTGGCACGGAGGAGTCTGGGGTTAGGGTTAGGGTTAGGCATCCCGGCACTGTTCCCTTCAGCAGTCCAAACCCTCCTCCTAGGCTACACAACAGGCAGACTGTCTTGTAGGAGCACCCATCCACCCCATTCCCTTCTGTCAGTAGCACACCTGTGCACAATTTGGCAGTGAAGCCACACTTCGCCCAATCAACACATTAGTTATCACTAATTCTTTTTCTGTGTTATCCTTAGCTTTCCAAGAACAGGGTTATACAGTCTCTTAAGAAAATATCTTGGCACGAGATGGGGATAAAGTTCCTCTTCTCAGTGACGGTACGAAGTACTTTCTCAAAACTACTGCAACCATCACCGACATAAACAAATACGTTACCAACCAATTTAACACTTTTGTTTGCATATGATCTAGAAAAGTTGCATGGTTCCAAGATTTTTTTTTTTAATTGAGATGAAGGGAATCTAAATTAAAACACTTCTCACTGGATTTTTGCAGACGTGTCATCTCTCTGCCTCTGATCACCTGTGAAAGTCTTCTCCCTAATAGGCACTGTTGGATATGGTATTTTGCATAGCGAAAAAAAGCTAAGTGCCATGGAAAGAGATGGTAATAGGTGAAATCAGCATCAGAAGGCACGATTAAAACCAAACCAAAACAAAAACACCCCCCCCCAACAAAAACAACCAAACAAAAACCAAAAAAAACCACCATCCCAACACACAAAACCCCTCAACTAACAAAAAAACCCCCACAAACAAACAAGTAACCCCAAAAGCAACACACAAACAAAACCCCACCATCACAGCAATAAAAAAACACCCACTAAAAAACCAGTCCCAAATCGATCCAGGCAGTATAAATCAGTTTTTCTTTGGGAGTTGCTTATCAAACTGCATCCGTAAGCAACAAAACCATATGAGTCACAAAGGTTGGTTTGATGTCTTTCTAGACAAAAATTCTATGAAGATCTGTAAACGAGTAAGGCGAACTCATTGTTCAAGGTGGATGTACAAACCTGATCTCAAGGAAATGGGAACGGCAAAGACAAAGAAAAACATTTTCATATCTAAAGACAGGGATTTTAACACCCTTTTGTTTTTGTAAAGTATTGTCTTTCCCGCAGGAGCAGCCCACAGAGATACTCGACCCATCTGTTCCTCTCCTAATTTTTTCTGTGCTTTCAGATTTATGAAAGAACTGGTTCCCTGAACACAGACTGGCATTTGGAAGGGAAATCGGTCTCCATGGCCAGTTCCACACAATGGAAAACCCGATCCTGGGCCAACAACGCAGAGCTAAAATGCTGTATTCATCACAGTAACTATGTACAGGCAGAATTCATTGCAGTTCTGCTTGTACTTCTGCATCCAGTAGGACTCTGTTCCCATAAGGAAAACACACTTCTTGTTGGTTGGACATTCTTTCTCCCTTTCCCTTTGCCAGACACGAAGGTGACTTGTTTGGTGATTCTCAAGGTCTTGTCCTCCACCTGCTGGTTTTAACATCTTGACTTTGGGATTGCATTCAGTCTCAAGTTTTACCTTACATGTTGTGCCTGTGCAACTCTGACTCCACTGGCTCCACTTTCCCGGCTCAAACTCATCCCAACCTCATCCCAGCAGATTACCTAGTGATCCAGGGCTGTGGCTGTCCCCAGTCACTGTCATGATCCCTGCCCCACTCACCAAGTGCAGGTGCTGCATGGCTGTGTCTTTGGTCAGGGTATGGCCGTTCCTGCACAGCTATTCCACCCGTCTTTCAGCTGAACCACCTTTGGGGGGCACCCCACTCCTGCTGCTCCCTAAAAACTTTGCTGAACTTACTTGTTCACCTAAGAATGTGTTTACTGAAGCTAAATTAGACTTAACAGTCTTCTCCACTTTCAAACAGCCATAACTTACATTTATGTCCTCATCTAGTCTATTAGTGATGATAGCAGAGATATAAGGAATCAAATAAAAATTCAGCTGCTTCCAAGCAGTTCATGAGACATCAGCATGATCCTGCACAGATCACTTTTTCTAGCTCAACATGCCATCACTTTCTCAAATATCTGATACTGGGAAAATACCAGGGCAGGCTCCCCTTGAGTTGCATTAAGGTGACTGATAGGGGACCTTATCAATGTTTGTAAGTATCTGAAGGTAGGGTGTCAAGAGGATGAAGTCAGGCTCTTCCCAGTGGTGCCAAGCAGCAGGACAAGAGGCAGAAACTGATGCACAGGAAATTCCACTCGAATACAAGGAAAAACTTCTTCACTGTGCTGTTGACCGCGCACTGGAACAGGTTGCCCAGAGAGGTTGTGGAGTCTCCCTCGCTGGAGATATTCAAGAACCATCTGGAACTAATCCTGTGCAATGCATACTAGGATTCCCCTGCTTGAGCAGGGAGGTTGGACCAGATGACCCACTGCAGTCATTTCCCACCCTTCCCAGTCTGTGATTCTGTGACATATTGCTGACACAGTTCATTACGTCTGCTTCTAACAAATACTGGCTTCAAATTATCATAGATATCAGTAATAGTGGCTATTGGCCTGTTCTGCCTGTTCTGTCTTTTCTTCCTTTGCTTCCTTCTGTCATTCTTCCTATCCACCTCACCAATCTGGAGGCGCCTCCTTTTTATTACTCCCTGGAAGTTGCTACATACCCACAATATCTCATCCCAATCGCCCTCACAGAGAAGGACTCTCTCTTCCCTACAGCATGTGAGCAATCTCTCATTACTGAACATGTAGCATCCATCTCTTCCCTACTGCATCAAATGTCCAGATGCCTGATTTATGGCATTGAAATGTGGTTTTGAGCTGTAGCAACTCAGCCAAGGAATGTGCTGGACATCATTATGGTCAGCTTAGAGAGACAGGAGAAGCTTAGGCTGGGTATTCTAAAGCGCTAGAGAAGACAGGCTATTTCTTTGTCCAGCTAAACAGAGTAGTAACCCCTCTCACTACCTTGCTTCAAGTTATCTGGGTGAGATGGACAAAGGAGAGAGCTAGTAGAAGAGGCAAATGCATGATAGCCTGAGGAGATAAAGACATCCCAGGAGACCGGTGAATCAAAGCTGAGCCACACTTACCTGCCTTAAGTGTGTGTATGTCCAGGTGATAGTTGGCAGCATCCTGTAGGGAAGTAGATGCTGGTGCTTGCCCACATGTTCCTCTGCAGTGATCCTGCCAAAAGGTGGGGCAGTGAGCATTCTCATGAGCCAGAGAAAAATCATTGAAAAGTTAGATATGTCATAGTTACATCCTACTGATTTTGCTGATCTCATTCTGTGAATGAAATTTTTTTATTCTGTGAATACTGGGCTGTGTGTAGAGAAGCTTCCAGAACAATCTGCAAGGCCTGTAATGCCTGGGGTTTTTTATCGAGGAAGGGGAAAAAGGAAACAGCAGTTAGGGACTGTAGCAAACAACCAAAGTGGCTCCTGGGAGCAAAAAGCACGCTATGACTCCCTGGAAGCAGACACCATAAGCTCCTTTTGAAATGCATAGATCTTCCCAACCTCAAAATATCTGTAAAGGACCCATGGTCCTTTACAGTGTCTCAGCTTTCTTCTCAGTGCTCACCTACAATGCTCTGATACTCGTTTATCACAGCCTAAAGGAGGAAGGGTAGTTCAGATGCCTTCCACATCTAAAGTACTGCAGTTAATTGCCCTCTTCCCATCTTTGTAGTATTGCTTTCCACCATCAATTGCAGGTCTTCTGAGCTACAGCACCAGGCAGCTAGCAAATGACTCAGCCGCTCAATCTCTGCCTGCACTCCCTGTGGTTTGTAGGAGATGGTACAGTACAGTTCAGTTCAGCAAAAAGGTGCACCTTTTTGTAACTTTTCACTTCACACCAACAAAACAGACCCACACTGCTGCAAAAACAAGGCAGAAGTCAAATCGAAAATTTTGTTCTCACCATCTTGAAATGCAAATGAAATCTCAGCCATGTGTTGCAGTCACCTCTGCTGAGGATGTTTGTGGAGTAGATGGCCTAGGAAAGAGAGTGCTGCCTCCTTCCCTTGGTGGGGAAGAGCTGCTCTCTCCTAAAGCACAGGGCAAGCAGCAGCAGTCCAGACAAGTCCCAAGTAACATGCAGGAAGTGTGCAGCAGCAAAGGAAATGTCACATTCATGTGACTTCTTATTGAACCACTAACATAAACATATAAGTTAATCCATTACAGAAGCATCTTCATATATATTATATTTATATCACATAGAAATATTAAATGTTAAAAAGAAACTTAGCCATTTGACTGGGTGATTGATTGATTGATTAGTTGATCTGAACTGATTCTAGGAATAATCCCTTAACTGAGCTCAGAAGTTATCAAAACCTTTGTGGTTGGGAATGATGAAGGAAATATTTCTCTCTTGCTTTGAACTGAAATAAAACATAAAAAAAAATCTGAGTATTTTTGTAAGACGTAAATTAAAAAAAAAGAAGCAAGCTGTATCTATGGGTCCCCTTGTAACACCTAAATTTCCTGCCTAATGCCTACCATACCTCTGGTCACGGATTTCTTATTTTAAGGGATTACTGTCCTGTCTAGGGCTTTTAAATCTCTATGAATACAAAAAAACTTTTATCACGGGGAAGAGTCCTTTGCTGGAGACTAAACAGTATGTAATTATAAGTTCTTCCTTATTGAGACATGAAATTTTCTTACTCATGTAACAATGTATTATGGTTTAGAAAATGATGATAAATCAGGTTTTAAAACTGATGATAAATCGGGTTTTAAATAAAATCTATCATGCATGGACAAAAGATATCTTTCAAATCACCCAAAGTCTGCAATTACATCAAGGGCAGATTGAGCTGCCTTGAGTAACTCTGTGACTTTAGTAATGGTTTTCTTGTACCAAGAGCACCCGTAAGTCAGAATGAATTTAACTGCACAACACATATGAAGTATGACTGTTCAGTAGCACAAGCATCAGGAAGGGCTTGAGAAAATATTGAAGTTATTATGCAGCTTTAGGCAGCCCAAGATGAAAAACATGTTAATGGGACTTTTTGGCTACAGGGTCAATGCATGACCTTGATCACCCTGTTTGAAGTATGCATATATATGCTGCAGTCCTTCCTCCTCAGCTGCATCTGTAAGATGGATGTCTCCATATATCCGCCTGAGCAAACACTGAAAGTCAGTCACAGTCATAGTTCACTAGATGAGATTAATCACAACACTGGAGTGCTGCAATTGATAGCTATAAACTGTTCAGAAGGGTCAGGAAAGAAGGGCAGGGGCAGGTTGTCCTTTATGAAAAAAAAAAATTTATTGATTGCACAGAACTTTCTTAGAAAAACAGTGATCAACAGTTGAGAGCTTCTGGTTAAAACCTGACATCTGCTGGAAAAGTGGCACAGAAAGCTGTAAACTGTCCAGGAGTCTCCTAGAACATGTTGAATATAATTTTTTAATCCAGGTGAAAGGAAATTCAACCAGAGAAGAAGCACTACTTGAGCTGTTCTTACCAACAAAAATTAACTAATTGAAGAGGTCAAGGATGGTGGTAACCTGAGCTGCTTCCTGAGCCCAGACCTATCACAAACTTGAGGGATATGGGCCAGGCAAACCATGAAAACTCTTAATTTAGTAGAGTAAACATTCAGTTGTTTAAGAAAATAAGGGATAGGACCTCCTGGAAAACTGCCCTCAAGCATAAAGGAGCAGGACAGACCTGGAAGCTATTTAAGGGCATTTGTGTTATAGAGCAGATGCACTTGATTCCCACATGTAAAAAAGCAAGTTAGGAGGGTAAGAGACCAACATGGCTGAGTAAGGACCTTCTGGTCAAATTGAAGTGTAAGAAATAAATGCACAGGCAGTGGAAACAGGTATGCATATCCTGGGAAGAATATAGGAATGCTGTCCAGGTATGTAGGGATAGAATCAGAAAAGCTAAAGTACTTCTGCCACTGAATGTGGCAAGGGATGTGAAGAATAATGAGGGCTTCTGTAGATACACCAATTGGAAAAGGAAGACTAAAGAACATGTGCCGCCCAATAAAAAAGACTGGAGATTTACTGACTACTGACATAGAGAAGACTGAGATACTCAACAAATTTTTTTGCCCCAGTTTTCACTGGAAGTCTCTCTTTCCCATCTTCCAGACCCCTGAACCTCAAGGGATAGACTGGGGGAACAAAGTGCCTCCTATTGTAAGAAAAGATCAGGTTCAAGACCATCTGAGGAACCTGAATACACACAAATCCATGGGACCTAATGGGATTCATCCCGGGGTCTTCAAGGAAGTGGCAGATATAGTTGTAGTATAGATATTGTTTAATATCTTCATCAATAACATTGGGGGATCGACTGCACCCTCAGCCAGTTTGTGGATGACACCATGCTCAGTGGTGCAATTGATTCACTGGAGGGAAGGGATGCCATCCAGAGGTATTCTTGACAGGCTTGAGGAGTGGACCTTGTGAACCTCATGAAGTTCAACAAGTTTAAATGCACGGCTCTGCATCCAGGTCAGGGCCATTCCAAATATCATTACAGACTGCAGGATGAACTGATTGCAAGCAGCTCTGCATAGAAAGACTTGAGTGGTGAAAAATTGGGCATGAGGCAGCAATGTACATCTGCAGCCCAGAAAACCACTTGTATCCTTGGCTGCATAAAAAGGAGCATGACTAGTGGGTTGAGGGAGGTGATTCTCTTCATTGACTCCACTATAATGAGAGCTCACCTGGAGTACTGTATCCACCTCTGGGGTCCCCAATACAAGACAGAGTTGGAGGAGGTCCAGAGGAGGGCCATGAAAATAATCAGGGAGCTAGAACACCTATCCCGTGAAGAAAGGTTGTGAGAACATTGATTGTTTGGCCTGGAGAAGACAAGGCTCTGGGTAGACCTCACTGTGGCCTTTCAATACATGAAGAGCACTTATAAGAAAGACAGACTTTTCACCAGGGCCTGTAGTGACAGGGAAGGGGGCAAGGTTTTAAAAGTGAAAGAAGGTAGATTTAAATAGGTTCTAAGGAGGAAATTTTTCATTATGAAGGTGGTGGGACACACTGGAACATGTTGTCAAGAAAAATTGTTAATGCCTTCAGTGGAAGATTTTGAAGTCAGGTTGGATGGGTCTTTGAGCCACCTGGTCTAGTGAAAGATGTCCTTGCCCATGACAATGAAGTTGGTCTAGAGAATCTTCGAAGGACCCTTCTAACACAAATCATGCTATGATTCCACAGGGTGTCAGGTCACATGAGCTCACAGCAAGGACCTTCCTGAAAGAATTTATCCATACCAGAACAGGAGAAAAGGGAGTCCTTGAATTCCCGAAATTTGGAAAAATTTCATAGAATCAAAACATCATAGAATATGCTGAGTTGGATTGGACCCATCAAGATCATCGAGTCCAACTGCTGGCCCTGCGTAGGACACCACAAGAACCACATCATGTGCCTCAGAGTATTGTCCAAATGCTTCTTGAGCTCTGTCAGGCTTGGTGCTGTGACCATTTCCCTGGGGTGCCTGTTCCAGTGCCCAACCACCTTCTGGGTGAAATACCTTTTCCTGACATCCCACCTAAACCTCCCTTGACTCAGCTTCATGGAGTCCTGTCACTGGTCACAGGAGCGAAGAGATCAGTGTCTGTGCTGCCTCTTCCCCTCACGGAGAAATGGTAAAGAGCAATGAGGTCTCCCCTCAGTTTCCTCCAGGCTAAACAAACCAAGTGACCTCAGTCGGTCCTCATAAGGCTTCTCTAGATCCTTTACTGTCCTTGTGGCCCTCCTTCAGATGCTCTCTAATTGCTTAATACCATTTCTGTATAGTGGCACCCGAAACTGCCCCCAGCACTCGAGGTGAGGCTGCCCCAGTGCAGATCAGAGTGGGACAATCCCCTCCCTTGCCCAGCTGACGATGCTGAGCCTGATGCCCCCCAGGACACGGTTGGCCCTCCTGGCTGCCAGGGCACTGCTGACTCATGTTCAGCTTACCGTCAACCAGGACCTCCAGGTCCCTTTCCACCGCCTTGCTCTCTAGCCTCTCATTCCCCAGTCTATATGCACAACCCTGTCCCAGGTGCAGAATCCAGCACTTGTCCTTGTTAAACTTCATATGGTTGATGATTGCCCATCACACTAATTTGTCGAAGTCTCTCTGCAGGGCCTCTCTGCATTCGAGGGAATCAACAGCTCCTCCCAGTTTAGTGTTGTTGGCAAAATTATTTAGCATTCCTTCGAGCCCTGCATGCAAGTTGTTAATGAAGATATTGAAGAGAACTGGGCAAGGATAGAGCCCTGCAGAATCCCACCAGTGACAGGTCACCAGCCTGATGTTACCCCATTCACCACAACTCTTTTTGCCTGACCTATGAGAACCAATCCGGCTGACGTATCAGGCCCTTGGTTCCCTGTAAAAGGGAGTCTCTGATTACAGCTACCCTTCTTTCCCTCTTATCAGAGGAGGTCTCGATGTGGGGTACAGATGATGTTGGTTTAGGAGGCCCCTCTGCCCCAGAAGGACCTTCACCCTTCTCATCAGTTGTCTGGTCTTCTACTTCCAGGGCCCCATTCCTGTTCTAGAAGGGTCCAGTCCTACTTGTTAAGTTTCCAGAAGGAGGAGGAAGCTTCCTCCTGGTACGCCACTTCCAAATATCTCAGTCCACTGTATTTAACAAGTGTTCTGTTAGCTTGACTCCTTTTTTAGGGGAAAATAGAAGACAGAAGTCATTTTTACTGAGTACATCATCGTACAAAGCTTCATATCAGAAAAAAAAAGATTAAGATCTTTTTTCTTGACAATAATATTTGAAGCAATGAACTTTTTTTAAAAGAAGTTCACCATGAAATTAAAGGATTTAAAATTATTTCTCCTTCTGTTCCTCCACCTAATAACATTTGCAAGATCTCTTTCCACTTCCTTCTTTGCTGAGCCTAAAACTGACTGTCTATGGTTGTGAAAAACAAAATTTAAAAACTCCAGATAGGTGGTCAAAATTTTGGAGGATCAGAAAAATGAGCTTTTAGGAAAGCACATAGAATGCTCCAGGACTGTGCTGCTACATCAGATGTTCGGAAGAAGGATAGAGGCCTAGCCTAAACCCAGGAAAATGCATTTGCAAAGGTTCAAAAGAATTTAAAGGTAAAGCTGCTAGTGACTCTGAGTGATTGGAATGGAGTAAGATACAGAATTTAAAGGAAATATGTATGCTACAGACCTATCACCCAGAAATTTCTCCCTGGTGGTATATATTCTTCCCAAGAGATTCACTTCTGTGACAACGTAGTTCACAACCCAAAATTCACAGTGGACTCAGCAGGTGAAACTACCATGAAATATAGCTTCAGGACAAATCCAAATCCAGATAATCTTCTGGTTTTATACTCTCTCATATCATGTTATTCTACTGTTTGTCTTCCCTAGAAAAAAGCCTCTCTGAAATGCCACCAAATTTCTTAACAGTCTTGAGATACACCCCAGTCATCGTAATATAGTAACACTGACAGGTTCTTAAAACTGACCTTGTCATCATGAAAACTTCACGAGACAGTGTGTGATACTATATTTTCAAAAGATAAAGTGAAAGAAGCCAAATAACTGCATTTACAATCATATGACTCAATCACCAGGGTCTCCTGTTCTTCCCCACAGTGTACTACAAATGTTCAAACATGAGACTTTGCTGTCCAACTCAGCACAAGAAATAAAATCACTTTTATGTATATTCAATTTATCCCACATCACGAAACTCATACATTGGAAAAAGCCATGCTCTTACTTCTCTCAGCAGCTCTGGGAAGAAAATTGTTTTATTAAGCCATTTGAATCATATTATTTTATGAAAAAATGCCTGCAGTTTTACCTCTGTTTTTCATAATGAAAACATGTATACCATGTTTTGATTTATTTTGTTTTTCTTTTTGTAAAATTGCTAATTATGGCTGACAAAATTCCTGAACTATAATGTAAAAGTAAGCACAAAAATAAACATTACCTTAAAATAAGAACATACAAATGAGTGGGTCTATCCACCGTGCATTATCAAAAGAAGTACTTTGGAGAAAAAGAATGGGAATATAGTTCATTAAAATATTGATACAAGGACACAGAAAACCGAGGGAAAAAGAGAATGAACTTCTATATGTTATTATGGGATTTTAAAGATAACTGATGATTAAACAGAGCTGCTTTTACGTTAGTGTTTCTGGTGAAAAACGTCTTTCTTTTAATCAGCTCCGACTAGAGCTAAATAGGGCACTATGTCCAAAGGTTTCATTACTTTGAAGCGATGAAGATGCGTTACGGAAAACAATTCATAACCCAGATACCGAGCTGAGTGACTACCTTGTGTTATTTGCACCCTTTCAAAGCTAATTTACCTTAAGATAAGGTCTAGAGATTACCCGTATTTTGCACCACCTTGATGAAAAACCCTCTTAGGAACATGTATCCGATGTCACTGAGACAGTGGTGTAAGAAGCAAAGTTTTAATTCAAAAGGAGAAATAAAAATCTCACAGTCGAGCTCTGTATGCAATCCCCAAACTCGGGGATTATTGACTTGCCTGAAATTTATTTCAAGCCTCGGTTAAAAGAAAGGCCGCAAGGCAAAACTATTCTCTGCCCTCAGCAAGAATTATAAGAAGAGGGGTGCCGCGGTCACGCTTTTTTTAAGAAAAAATCACTTTTTTGAGAGGGAAGAAACACAAGCCGGGCGGCAGGGAGCAAGCAGGGGGCGGGGCGGGCTCGGGAGTGCACCAATCAGCGCCCGCCGCGCTGCTATAAAAGCGGGCGCCGCCGGAGCCACCGCAGTCGCGCAGCTTCGCGATGTCCGAGACCGCTCCAGCCCCCGCTGCCGAGGCAGCGCCCGCCGCCCCGGCCCCCGCCGCCAAGGCCGCCGCCAAGAAGGCGAAGAAGGCGCCTAGCGGTCCTAAAGCCCGCAAGCCCGCGGGGCCCAGCGTCACCGAGCTGATCACCAAGGCCGTGTCCGCCTCCAAGGAGCGCAAGGGGCTCTCCCTCGCCGCGCTGAAGAAAGCGCTGGCCGCCGGCGGCTACGATGTGGAGAAGAACAACAGCCGCATCAAGCTGGGGCTGAAGAGTCTTGTTAGCAAAGGCACCCTGGTGCAGACCAAGGGCACCGGCGCCTCCGGCTCTTTTCGTCTCAGTAAGAAGCCTGGAGAAGTGAAGGAAAAAGCTCCTAAGAAGAAGAAAGTTGCAGCGAAGCCTAAGAAGCCGGCGACGAAGAAATCTTCCAGCGGCGCCAAGAAGCCCAAGAAGGTGGTGACAGCGAAGAGCCCCAAAAAAGCAAAGAAGCCGGTGACCAAGAAAGCAGTAAAGAGCCCCAAGAAGGTGACAAAAGCTGCCAAGCCCAAAAAAGCGGTGGCAGCAGCAAAGAGTCCGGCTAAGCCGAAGGCTGTGAAGCCCAAAGCAGCCAAGCCCAAGGTCGCGAAGGCGAAAGCAGCCAAGGCGAAGAAGGCGGCGCCCAAGAAGAAATAAAATCCGCGTTGAGGAAGAGTTTTGCTCTGCATTTAAACCCAACGGCTCTTTTAAGAGCCACCCAAATTTTCCCTAAAGGGGCTGAAATAGGGTGCTACTATGTGACCTGTACACTAAATCTTTAAAAAGTTCATGCCGAGGTTAGGAAGAACATACTAAAAGCAGCACTTGATGCTGTGATTAAGGGAGAGGGTTCGTATTTCCGCCAGTATCACGGTTTAATGATAAGCAATGTGAAAGGCAGTGATGGCAAGAGGGGCGCTGTGAAAAAGATA
>VZRJ01006072.1:1286-13375 GCA_013397565.1 Ptilonorhynchus violaceus
CCCGTGCTCCCCTGCTCAGCTCGGGGGCATCTCCATGGGCAGTGCCTGAGGTGGGGGCAGGGGAGGGCACTGGCAGCACCCACCACTCTCTGCCACATTTCCAGGAAAGTTCCCCTGGATGGCCACAGGGCCAATGTCCGTCCCAGGGGCCACTGACCAAGGCTGAGGCCCAGGGAACATTCCAGAGACCACAGTGGGGCCTGAGGGGCAGGTGGGGGATGCCCAACCACACCTTCCTCATGACAGAGTGCATTGTCTCCAGGGCCCACAGATGGTGTCTGGAGAGATGGAATGGGGTCATTCCAGCCCTCCATGCTGCCCAGCAGGCCTTGGTCAAGCCTTCAGGAAGGCTAACAGAGGCTGGTGGAGTTCTGAATAGAGGTGCTTTGACAGGGAATTTAAATTGGAGCTTTCAGACATTGTGATTACATGTTGCTGGTCTCCCACTCAAGACGACAATGAGACTGTCCCAGTGAGGTGGCTTTTTCTTCACAGGAAGGACAGTGGAGGCAAATACAAGGACCATGGAATCCATGTGGAAGAAGGACCTGCTGCAGCTCTCCCAAGAAATGCAAACTCTGAAGGAGGCTTTCCAAAACATACAGGTGTCCTCACAGCTTGGCCTTCAGATCGCTATAGCAGACCTGAAGAATGAACTAGGTGAGAAGGACTATTACTAGCAGACATTCATTTCTTTGAGGAGGCAAAATCTGCTCTAGAAACATCCTGTGAGCTAGTCCTTGCCACATGAGTGGGTGCGTTGGGCAGAACTTCCCTGGGAGCAGCTCTTATGTCCCATGCCAGTGGAACACCTTTGATGCTGAGCTGGCAATGGGAGTCAAGTCAAGGTCTGTCATCTCTCTATCACATTTGGAGGGAGTGAAAGAACAGCATCTTCTTGGTCCTTTCGAAGGGGAAAGGCCCCATATCATTAGTGGTACCATACCTCACCTCAGGTGAGACAAAACCACTGTTCATTGACACCAGTCTTCCCTTACAGGAAGAAGAGTGGAGGAAAATACCACGAGAGTCTTGGAATCCATGCGGATGAAGGACCTCCAGCAGCTCTCCCAAGAAATCCAAACTCTGGGAAAAGCTATGCAGCCCACACTGGGGTCCACACAGCGTGACCTTCAGCTCCTCAGAACAGACCTGGAGAACGAATTAGGTGAGCAAGGCCGTTTTCAGCAGAACTTCATCTCCCTGAAGGCAAAAGCTGCTCTACAGGCAAATTGTTCTGTGAGCTCATCGTCTACAGCTCCTCAAAGGGGATGGAGAGGGACAGATTTTCTTGTCTTCCCCGCCCGCAAAGACACCTGAACACTGAGGTGGTGACTGTAGGTGGTCACGGTCCCTCTTCATTGCCTTGTCTTTGAAGGGAATGTGTAGTGTGGGCTCTCTCTGACCCAATATGTGATAAAGGAGTCCACTTGCATGCCCTGCTACTGTCTCTCTTGTTTTCCCCACTTCTCTTCCTCTTAACAAATATTGTTGTCGCCCACAGATGCTGTCTGGAGGGGCGAGATCCCAACCCTCCATTCTGCCCCTCAGGCCTTTGCCAAGCCCCCAAGAAGGCTCACAGGGCCTGTGCTCTTTCCACAGCCCTCCAGCAGTCAATCCATCCAAACCAGTTCTGAGGAGCTGGTAGGGTCTTTGTTCTCCTCTCTCCAGAGCCCACGTGCCCCTGAACCCTGGGAGTTGGACACTTCAGGGAGGAAAGGAGCACAGAGAAGGACTCTCCCATCAGTGGGAGAGCCCCAGATGGAGCAGAAGGGCTGAGGCCTTGGGCAAGCCCTGCTCCCCTTGCCCTGGCTCAGGAGTGCCTGATCAGCCTGACAATGTCTCCAGGGGAAACTGGTGCAGGAAAGTCACCTTTGGTTCCTGGGAGCCCCTTTTCTGTGAAACCTCATCTCCTTTGTAGTCCGTGGTCTGGCCATTCGTGTGGCCTCTCTTTCCCATCTGGAAAGGAAAGAGATGCTGAGCTCATCTCATAGCAGCTTTTAGTCCACCTTGGACCTCAGAGGGAGCAAGTTGGAGCCATGTGCCCCATGTCTGGGAAACATAATTATCACACACCCTGATTTACTGTTTTCTCTGGGAGTTTTTGATGAAATGAGACTAGAACTGATTAAGAGAACAGTGGGTGTGTGTGGTGTGGGTGTAGGAGAGTGTGGGGGTGGTATCAGTGTCAGGGTGGGGAGAGAGTTGCGTGTCATGTGTAAGAGGAGATTTCCTCAATCCCTTTCTGTTTGATTGGGCTGTCAGCACCCCAGCAACACTAAGAGCCTTGTGTCTGACCATACTGTCAGTGTCAGTAGGGAAGAGTGAGAGTGGCCTGCTTGTCACTGAGGGGAGAGAGTTGGACAATTTTGTTTCATTGCCAGATCAAGCCCTGACCAATACACTTATGCCTGCTTTTCTCCTTTCTCAGACCTTCCAGAACTACGGTCCTACAGAGGTAAGCATAGGTGAGATGAGGAGGTGAGTACTCAGAGCCTGAGTGCACCTCTGGAAAACATATCCCACCCCCTCAGAGAGCTGTTTGGAGAAGAACACACTCAGGGAAGGGTGCTTGGATGACTTCTTTCACTGCCATGTGCTGCCCAAGGCCCTGCCTGTCCTTGTCAGGAGCCCTCTCAGCTGTGGGCAGCAGGGACAGCCGGCCTGCACTGGCAACTGCAGCCCCAGCTCCCACTCATGCTTTGGCCTCTTGGGCCTCTCAGGAAAAGTGTCTGGAGCTCATCTTGCTCCATAGGAGGAGCAGCTTTTTCTCCTTCTTCTTTTAATCTGAGCTGAGCTAGAGGCCCTCAATTCATGACACTGCACCTTGCTCGAGTCCTGCCAGGGGTTCATCCTCTCCCCTGATGAGTGTGGAAAGCTGAGGCAAGAAACATTCCCTTATCCTTGTGGCAGTGCAGATCACTCTTCCACTCTAATCCATGTGGAAGCAATATCCTACACTGGTGCTCTCGTCTTATTGAGGAAAAACTGCTTAAAGCTTGAGAATTCCCTTCAGACTTTGCCAGGCAGTCAATCATGGCACTCAAACCTAATTCCAGCTGCTCTCAACTCCTGCTCCTTTTCCTCAGGCCACTCCCCAGGAATGCAGAGACGGTGGGAAAAGGTGTTGAGCCCCACAGCCTCATCCTGGGAGCTGCCTGCTGCAGTGCCAGCAGCACTGGAGGAGTGCCTGGCATTTGGTGCCTGCAGGCTGCCACTCTCCAGCAGCAGCCCAAGGAAGGGACACGGTGGGAGGGGAGGGAGAAGCTCGAGGTGCCCTGAGGCAAGAGGCTGCCCAGTGCACCTGAGTGGGGAGGGGGGAAGGACAAATGAGAGGGGGCTGAGGGCACAGAAAGGAAAGGCTCAGAAAAGCAGAACTTGTGTTTTCTGTTCCTCATGGCCTGACTTGACCATTGCAGGGAATGTCACCCTGGACGCTGACACGGCTCATCCCAGATTGGAAATCTCTGCAGATGGGAGGAGAGTGAAAGATACTGGTGCCATCAGATTCTTGCTCAGAAATGAGAAGAGATTTGATTCCCATCTGTTTGTGTTGGCAGAGCAAAGATACACATCTGGGAAACACTACTGGGAAGTAAATGTGGGGACAAGAAGAAACTGGGCCTTGGGTATTGCTCGGGAATCTGTGACTCGCAAAGGGCCGGTGACTCTGTCCCCTAAGAATGGCTTCTGGGTTATCGCGTGTGCAGATGGGCAAGACTATTGGGCTTACACGAATCCTTGGACCTGTCTGACTGTGACTGGGTATTTACCAAAGATTGGGATTTTCTTGGACATCCCAGCCAAGCAGGTGTCTTTTTGCAATGTCCTTAAGGCAGCACCTCTGTACACTTTTTGCATTGCTGATGGCAGAAGCCAGGAAGGGAAATTCATTCCATTCTTCTCCACAGGCCTCTCTGCTGCAGAGCCTGACACTGAGCCTCTGGTAATAGCGCAGTTTTCTGATGATGATGATGATTAGTTTACTTTGTATTTCAAAGGTCAATATTGTCATCAAATCACACTGTAATCAGGCTGCTGCCTTACTTGTGTCTTCTGAACAAAAGTATCGAAGGAGAGGGCAAATCTATCACAGTGGTCAGCTTTTTACATTATGCATCAGAATGAAAAGTTTTTTGAGGGAAATTTTATGTGGTCAAGGAAAATAAATTTTCTTTCATAGTAGTATGAAAAAAGCACTTCTTTTGGATTGTGAGTTCGCCTGAAAAATTACTCTCCTTTTCCTGATACTCTGATTTGTCATTTTGTTGAGGAGGGACAGTGATAGAGTGGCTTAATGGTCATCTACAACCAGGCAAGGTCACCCCACCACGCATCTCCACATGGCTTTGGAATATCTCCAAGGACAGAGACTCCACAGCCTCTCTGGGGAACTCTTACCTGGAATGTGTCACCCTCAAAGTAATAAAGTGTTCCCTGATGTTTGGAGGGAACCTCCTGTGTTTCAGCTTTTCCCATTGCCTTGTGCCCTGTCACTGGCACCTCTGGGAAGAGCCTCCTGCAGGGGCTGAGACACATTGCTGAGATCCCCTCAAGCCTTCTCCTCTCCAGGCTGAACAGTCCCCACTCTCTCAGCCTTTCCTCATGGCAGAGATGCTCCAATTCCTTAATCATCTCTGTGGGCCTTCACTGCCCTCTCTCCAGTAGATCCATGTCTCTTTTGTGCTGGGGAGCCCAGAACAGCAGGTGTGGCCTCTCCAGTGCTGAGAAGGGAAGGATCACCTATCTCAGCTTGTTGCCTCACTCCTTCTAATACTGCCTGGGATACCAAAACCCCTTTGCAGGAAGAGCATATTCCTCAGCTGGGAGCCCACCAGAGCCCTAAGGTCCTTTTCTGCCCAGATGTTTTGCAGCTGGGTGTCTCCCAGGATGTGCTGGTGCCTGGCCTTGTTCCTCCCCTTGTACAGGAATTTGCACTTCTCCTTGTTGAACTTGAAATGGTTCCTGTCAGCCCTTTTTTCTCCGGCCTGTGCAGGGCCGCCTGGGTGACAGCAGGATCCCTCAGCATATGAGCCACCTCTTCCACTCTTGGATCATCATCTAGCATGCTGAAGGGACCCTTCACCCCTTACCTGCAATCAGTCATGGAGATGTTAAAAAGGAGAGGATATTGACCCCTAGACCCCAGTGCAGGTTACTGGCCTCTACCTGGGCTACCCTGTGCTCCAGTGTCTGCTGGAGCCTTGGACTCCCATGGGGCTTGATGTTCAAGGCCATTGGATCCACACAGTCCAGTAAATCTGTTTGTATCTCTTGTCCACCTGGTTGGAGACAGCGTCCCTCTAGTCCTAGTTGTAGGATCCTCCAGTTCCTTCTTGTAAAAATAGCTTAAAATTCCTTTCCATAGGATTATATGGGAAAAAGACTGGGGGTAGATATACAGTTTAATAAACAGAGATTGTCATTGGTGTGCCCAACTCCCCCACATGCTAAGGGAACTAAACAGAGGGTGGAGGGGAGACCCCACTGCCAGGCTCTGCCAAAGCCCTTGCAGAGGAGGGAACTTGGTGGTGATTTGTAGCTGTTCAGCTGCACAGCACCTGAAAACCAAGGGAGGTGCAGGAAGATGTCCTGCTGTTGAACCACCAGCCACTGGGAAATCCCTCTCCTTGGACTGACCATGGCCATATCCCAAGGTTATCTCAGGTACTATCTGAGATACCCACCCCCAAGGTACAACCACCACTCACTGAGTAACGTGTGTGACTAAAGTCACTCAAGCTCCACCTAACTGTAAAGAAATAGTATAAAAGTGAGTTAAGAATGGGGAGAAGTTGGGGTGAACTTTGTAAATTCTGGGATCAGTGGATGGCCAAACCTGTCTTCTCCCCCAGTAGGGATGCTGACTGGGTAAGAACTGTACTCTGTGCACATGGAATGATTCTCTCAAGCCCACTTTTATTGGGGATTAGAGCTTGTTAGTATATTGCTTTCAATTAGTATATTGCTTTGAATATATTTTTTTATTCACATACTATCACTGGGAACTCTTGAACCTTATCCTGTCACTGTTTTGTTAATAAAGAGTGTTATTCTGTAAACTGTTAATATGAATCCTTCAAGGGTGTTGGCAGTCACTGGGTAAAGGTGTGGAAACCCAGGAGGGGTCTCTGTTTGGTGTGTGACCCTGAACAAATCAGTCAAACCACCCTCTGATCTATTGAATGACTCAGTGAAGGGTCCCCATAATGGGACAGAACAGACTGGTCAGGCACAGGGCTCTCAGCTTTGCTGGGGCACTGACAGATCAATCCAGCACAAGGGATTTGGGTAAATCTCCCCTTTTCACATGACAAATGATCAATGGGAAGAAATTGTGAGGAGGAACAGAAGGAAAAAGAAAAGAAAAATTTAGGAAAAGGAAAGGATCAGGGCTGTTCAGGGGTGGCTGCCAAGCAGCTCTAGGTCTGAGCAACAATGCTGCAGTGGGACAAGAAAGCCACGGATCATCTGACCAAACTTTCTGGCTGACTTCAAAGGTCAGTGGGAACTTGAGTGATTTCCCTCCCATGAGGAAGGGAAGATCTGTGGTGGATGGAAGCACAGAATCATTTCTGCTGGAGGGGACTCCAGGAGGTCTCTAGGCCAACCTGCTGCTCACAGCAGGGTGAGCCATGGGGTCAGACCTGATTGGAACCAGAGATTTAGGCATTCAGGGCTTGAAGAGCTGCGAGAATGGAGATGACACAAGATCTCTGGGAAATCTGCTCCAGTGCTTGATTGCCTTTGTGGGGAAAAAGTGTTTCCTCCCTTGTTTTGGCTGGTGCCTATTGCCCCTCACCCACCCAGGGAAGAGCCTGGCTCTATTTCCTTGCTGATGTCCCAGAAGATGTGGGAAGGCCATTAGTAGGTGTCCCCAAAGCCTTGTCCTCTCCTGGCTTTGCAGCTTTGCAGCAGAGACAGACAGTGGCATCCTGGGCTGCACTAGGAAAGCACAACAGAAGTTGGTGGAGCTTATCCTTCTTCTGTACTCAGCTGCAACAGTTTGTCTTGCTCCCTTCACCTAGGTTTTCCATCCCAGCTTTCCTGCACTGCAGCCAAAGCTGCCTCCACACCTTCCTCCAGTCCTGCCGTGTCTCCTTGTGAAACACAAATCCAGGAAAGCATCCTCCTATTTCAGGTCAGGAATCACTTTCCATATTTCCTTCGGCCTGGGCCTTCTAGCAGAGGTTCATGGGTCTCCATTATCTCCTGGGTTTCAGGATAAACTTGATTGGCACAGAGAAGGCTGCAGGAAGCTCCAGCCTGGTACAGGCAATCAGGCCATCTGCTTGTCCTTACCTTTATCTAAAACTGCACCAACAAATTCCCATGGGAATACCCTCTTTCTGGGGCAGGACAAATGAGGACTTGAATGGTTTTCCTTGTAAGGAAACATGGAAAGAGGTCCCAGGAGCACAGTGAGAGAACACTGCCACAGGTGGGATCTGTGCAACGTGCTGCACCACAGTCAAAGGCAGCTCCTTCGGTGCAGCAGGACATCCGTGTCTGTTGCCGGCCTGTCAAGGGCTCTGGGATATGGGATGTCCAGCCCCTCTCCCAGTCATGGGCTCCTGCTGCCAGTGAGATCCTGAGGCACAGCTGACTCCTCACAGCGTTCCCACCTGTAGGACCCCAATAAACTTGCTCGATGAGACTTTTAAAAGGGCTTACAGTGGTTCATGTGCTCTGAGTTGGACACACGGGAGAAATACCAACAAGATATTCTCAAGAGGTCAAAACAACAAAAATGTTCACTGGCAAATTTTAGAAAATCAGGGAACTTTGGCAAAAGGTGTACTACAACATCCAATCATCATAAAACACTTCTCAGAGCATTAACTTAGCAAACTTTACACCTGTTCAATGTTAAGTTACTCAAAATATTCCAAGAAGAGGGAAATAGAAGCAGAGAAAGACAGAAATACAGAAAAGATACAGAAAAGCACACATATACCTACCAACTCCTTGGTTCCAAGGGTGTTCAGACAGAACTTCCAAGAGTAAAGTAGGGTCCAAACAAACGCCTTGCCTCGTGTTCAGCCTTTAATACCCCTTGGCCTTCCTGGGCCTTTCTCCCAGGAGGGGCTTCTGGTCATTTGGCCACTCAGAAGCTGGGTTAAGGGAGAGTGGAGCATTGCCTCCGGTGTGCCATGATTGGCACTGCTGCCAGGCCAGGATACAGGCTCTAAGGAAAGGGGGTTACAGGGCAGGGCATTGCCTCACCACAGCAAGGCCCGACCTGCCCTTTCCCCAAACACATGCATCCCAAAATGTCTCCAGACACCAATCTTTCCCCTCTCTGACACCACTCATCTCCTTGGGGCCCACGAGCTGATCAGACTTAGGTCACCTCACACTCTTCTTCCAAGCCCTTGTGGTGGCCTTGTGACCCCCAATCCTTGCCTTGCCTCCAAGGTGTGTGTGGGGCAGGGTTAATGCTCAGGTGGGATGGTGGGAAGGAGGCTTTTGGGGTTAGGGGGAAAGTGGGGGATTCGGGTTTAGAGCTCCGATTTCAGCCTTGGGCATTAGGCAGAAGCTTAAGGAGTTTGGGTGTCCTGCTGAGAGTGTCTTGTTCATGTTGAGAATGTGGGCTGGCTTTGGGGAGTATCCAGGAGTTAATTCCTTTCACTTTCACAGCCGTTCTTGTAGTCAGCAGAACTAGATAAGGTCCTTTCCACTGCTCCTGAAGTGGCTCAGATTTCCAGGTCTTGATGTATACATGATCTCCAGGCTGAAATGAATGAACTGCGGTGTCCAGGGTAAGAGGTTCTGAGAGAATGATAAACCTTTTTAGTTCATTCAAGGATTTCCCTAATGAAATGAGATATTGTTCTATTTCTTGATTCCCAATTTGTTCCTTGGATCCAGGGAAAGTTGCAACAGAATATGGTCTCCCAAACATCAACTCGTAGGGGCTCACTTTCAGGTTAGTTCGGGTTGTACCCTAATTCGTAACAAAGCTAATGGTATCAACTGTGGCCATTTCAAGGAAGTTTCTTGACATATTTTGCTAATTTATCTCTTCAAAGTTTGATTTATAGGCTCAATCCTTCTGCTAGATTGCAGTCTCCGTGGAGTACGTAAACCCCAATTTATATCCAGCTGCTTACTAAATTGCTGTAATACTTCAGATACAATATGAGGTCCCCTATCAGATGACATCCCTATAGCTCTGTCACCTCTGCCCTCCTCTGCTTCTGGGGTCGTTCCTGTCTCCAGTGCCCAAACCCTTTACAATGAGCACATTGATCATGTGTGAGATGTGACATGAATGAGCTTCAGTCCTCCCTGGGCGGAGCCCCTCTCTGTTCTGGCATTAACAGTGCCTCCTTCAGGGCTGCTATTGGCATTGCACCCCTTTGACTCTCTCCTTCCTCTCCATTTCCCGTTTCTTTACTTTTTCCTTCTTCTCCTTTTCCCTCTCCCAGATCTTATTTTCTCCCTCTTCTCCCCTACTATTAAAAGCTATCCAGGCCACTTGTAAGAGTTTCCCTAGGTCACGAGAGTCTGCTTCTTCCAGCTCTAATATCCGGTGCTGAGTTCCCAACAAATATGGAAGCTGCACAGCTTCCTCTGTTTTTTCCAGATTGATATTAGTGTATCTCCTCACAGTTGCCCTTAGGTGTTCTGCAAATGCAGTTGTAGTCTCACGCGGTTCTTGTTTCACCTCATAAAGTTTAAACCAATTGATTGCCTTTGGTGTTGCGTGTTTAAAGCCAAATAATATCCACTTTTGATATTATCCCAGGAAAGCCCTGTAGAGGAATGGTTAATAGAGAAAGGACATGATATTGTGCTGCAACTAAAAGAGGATGCAGAGGGAGATAATATAAAATATCATGCTCAGCTAGTTTAACTGTATACGTGCAGAAGAGCAAGAGCTGTTTGTTCTGTCCTTGCCCTTCAAAATTATACAGTAACAGAGTGCGGAAAGGAATGTTGCAGTTGATGGAATAAAGAAGCAGTCAGGTAGAACAAAGAAGTAGTTAATAGAACAAAGAAGCGTTTAGAGAAAACAAAGGAGCAGTTAATTGCTTGCATTACATATTATGGGTGTAGCTGCTTTTTAAAGCCAGAACCTATGATTGAGCTTGGTTACAGAATATGTATGAGCTAATTTTAATTACTATAAAAGTGTTCAATGTAATCAATAAAGTTGAAGTGTGCGCAGAACTCATATTGAGCGTCCAGCCTCTTCCCTCACTGCGACAAAGCCCTCCCTTCCCTAGTATTGGGGTCCCAATATGGTCCAGGGAGGGAAAGTACTCCTCAGCAGTTCCTGGTAGCCTGTCCTCTGTGTCTGTCCTTTCCACCTCCCTCCTGGCAGTCCTGAGTACCATCTCTCTTTCTGTAGAATCTACTAGATTATTAGCAGAACTTGTTTATCCACCCCAGTCTGGGTTCTGGGTCTCGAGAATGGTTTCAAATACTTTAGATACTCTGTCTGAATCTTCTCGATGGGGCCCTGCCCGTCTCGCCCATGCCTTGAGATCAACTGGGGAGAAAGGTGCTTTTACCACTACCAGACCATGAGACACTTCCTGTGTACCCCAGATTCACCCTACCACAGGCACTTCTTTTGCAATTCTGGATGGTTTTCCAAATGAAAGAACAAATCCACATGAGGCACTTCATTCCATTTCCCTTCTCTTCTACAGAGCAACATCACCTGTAAAAGTGTGTTATAATCTAAGGCAGCATTCTCTGGCCACTTAGCCTGGCAGTTTAGTTTATATGCTGGCCACCACTGATTACAATATTGCATTACTCTAGGTTTACTTAGTGGGTCTCCTCCTATCTTTTTCCAGTGGTTCAATATACATTTCAACAGAGAATTTGGAATATCATCTCCCACTTTAGTTTTAGAAGAAACTGCCCCCATATTCAATAATTACAAGTATACAAGCTATTACCCCTGAAAGTTGTAATGGTATTTCCAGATTTGTAATATGGGGGAGGGGGGAAGAGAAGGGGGACTGCCAAACCTACAATCACTAAAACTGACACTGGAAGATGCTTCAAGTCCTCAAATGCGATCTCAGCCATGCACACAAAAACAAAGCAATTCCAAAACCCCAGCAAACACTCAATCACGCTCCAACACTCTCTCAGCAAATGAATTTTTATATCATGGGCATCCCCATGTTCATATGCTGGCAAAGTCAAATCAACACACCACTCTCACATGAACACACTCGCAGAGTTCAAGAAGAATGCAAAGAATGCAAGAAATGCAAAGCAATTGAACAAACTTCACCACAAAGGTGGCTCCAGACGAGGCTGGGGCCAGGCTTCACTTGTAAACGGAGACTTTTTTTTTCTTTCTTCCTTCATCTGCCTGAGTCAAGATGGCAGCAGCCCATGCTATGGGACAGTGAAACAATAATTTCTCTTTAAACTACGAGCTCAGCCTGATACAACAATTTCTGATTCCTCCCAGGGGCAACCTCTAATACTTCCTAGGAGACTCAAACCCCTCACACTTCTCGGGGACGTGAACCCTGGACAGGGGAAACTCTTACCCCCAAGGAGGGGAACTGAAGTCTCTGCCCAGTAATCTTACCCAGAGACTCAAACCCTGTTGGGGGGTACTCAAACACGCCTTACCAGTAACTGTGTGGGGATTCATATCCCTTGTCAATAACCCCAAGATAAATAATTTAAATGATACCTTTACTTACCCTAGGGATCTTGTCTCGAGCCCCTGATGGTCTGAAGTCGATGTTCTCCCTGAGAATTCCTCTGTGCCAGCTGGAGATCTGTCGACCATGGATCCATTGAAGCTCTAGGCTGATCTCCTGGCTGGCTCTCTAATTTACTGTCACCAAATCTCCAAAATATCAGAATAAGACTCCTTTAACACTAATTTGGTGTTATAGAGGGCATCATTTATTCAGGCCTGAGGTTGCATGGAGGACACTCCTAACCATCTGTGCACACACGATTTTACAGGTGTGCGCATATTACAATTTACCCATTACCATGAAACCCACCTCAAGTTCCCTATTCAGTCCTTGTTTTGTCTATTACTACGTTCTTGAGCCAGATGTCTTCTTCTTATCCTCCAACCATCCTTGCTGGGAAAG
>VZRJ01006073.1:925-166137 GCA_013397565.1 Ptilonorhynchus violaceus
TCTGCAAGGGCTCGTGCAGGTGCCAAACTCACACCCCTTTCACCTCTGGCTCAACCACAGCAGTAGGGGACACGTGGTCCTTCAGCAGGGAAGGGGAAATCCCTCCTGAGCCTGTTGGGCAGGAGGTTCCACATCCAGGCCCTCTGGTCTCCTCAAGGCAGTGGCCCTGCACACAGCCCTCAGTAGTACATGCAGCAAGTCACAGCTTGACTTGCTGTCACTTCCAAAACACACCAAAAAGTTAACAAGGTACATTATGCTGATGAGTGTTTCTCCTGGCCTAAGATGAAATATTCGTTGCTAAATTCAATTATAGTTTTAAATTAGAAATCTGATGAGAAATATCTGTCCAAGTCAAATGAACAAACAAAAAGAAAATTGGTATTTCTTTTCAAAACATCTCTTGGATTTAGTCGTAAGTTCATTTTCAGTCGTTTGAATGAAACTGCCATGACATTGTGAAATATGTTTTAGTAAAATACTTGCCAACTAAGAAAAAATTACAGAAAATTCACCTAACTTTCCTCACCAGACTAGCTCTGGAAAACAGAAACCGCTTTGTTCCTGGGAGCTTTTCATTAGAAGCTTTCAGTACAACAACTTTTTTGCTGTCACCACCTGAGAAGTACCTTGAGGAAATTTCCAAACTAATTATGCACTAATTCCTAATTATACATTCAGCAGAAGGTAATAAATGCTTGTCTCTCATGGTTTGTGCTGATCTAGAGCTGCTGAGACTTCCACCCCATTTCCCAGAAATAGATGATCGAGGAGAAACACAACACGCAGGACATGC
The DNA here is from genome assembly GCA_013397565.1 of Ptilonorhynchus violaceus. NCBI lineage: Eukaryota > Metazoa > Chordata > Aves > Passeriformes > Ptilonorhynchidae > Ptilonorhynchus > Ptilonorhynchus violaceus. The sequence goes on from VZRJ01006073.1 coordinate 1,722, forward strand.
CTGTCCTGGCTAGCAGCAGGTGCAGGAACCAATCCTTGAGACCAGCTGCAAGATTTCCTGTGGAATAAACCCTTGGCTCTCGACACCCCTACGCAGGGTGAAAACCCAGGGAATTCTCCTGGCACTGCTCCNCTCAATTTTTTCATTTGAAAATACCTTGATTTGTGTTTCAGCAATTTTTTCAAAGTTTTCAAAACTGGTTCCCTCAGATTTGCATGTGCTCCTCTCACAGTCCTTGCAGTAGTAGACTGTCACAGTTGTTTTGACAGAGGAAGAGCTTTGTGTCACTTGAGCAGAGTCATCACTGGATGTGGCAATATCTAAATCAGAAAACAAAGCAAAAACATTTTCTATCACTTTTCTCCCTGGATGTTTAGTATTATAAAACAGGATGAGTTCTGGTGGAGAAGCCCAATCACAGCTTAGGAGACATTGTCTGCAATGGGCAAATTTTATACAGTATTAGGGCCAGTACCGAAGATTATTTTTGGTCTAGAAATACGATAGAATTCTCCCACTGCTTCCACTATTTTTTTAACGAGGAAGCTGGCAGCTTGGGAACTGAGTTGAAAGACATTTCTCTTGCTTGGCTGGGGTCAATCCTCTGTTCTTGTTTTCTCTCCTCCCCAAACTCCTTGGCACATTCCCACCACGTGTCCCTCCAACACACTGCCACATCCCAGGACCAGAGAACTCAGAGCTGAGCTGCCAGACTGCACACTCGGGGTGCAGTGTGCCAGGTTTCCTCACTCAGACTCTCCTGGGAAAGGGTCATTCCCTCGGGACAGGACTCGCCTCATCTCACATCAGACAGAGCCACAAAGTCACCCCTCCCAAAAGAGGTGACTGTGACAGGTCAGACAAATCAACCTTCACCTTCTTAACTTCTCACCTTAAGAGCTTTTGTGGTCTTAGTTTCCCTTGGGCACAGCGGAGCTTTCTCATAACAGCTCAGAGGTTTTCAGCCGCTGCTGTGCAGGGAAAAGCACCGAGGTCAAACACGGACACTCACTTGGATGGGGAGCAGCAAGAACCAGGAGCAGGAAACCCAAGTGCAGGAGGTGGGGAGGGTCCATGGGGCTGCCCGGGGGGCTCAGCTCCAGCGGGGCCGCAGCTCTCCCAGATCCTCCGCAGTCCCGGGGCAGGCTCAGCAGGCTCCTCCCGCAGTCATCGCCCTGTTGGGACATCAAATGCAGTGCTGAGCACCCACAATCTCTGGACAGCAGCTTCCAGCCAAAGCAACTGCAGTGGAAGCGAGGCAGAGGAACCCTCACACCGCTCGGGTGTCCCTGCTGTCTGCAAGGGCTCGTGCAGGTGCCAAACTCACACCCCTTTCACCTCTGGCTCAACCACAGCAGTAGGGGACACGTGGTCCTTCAGCAGGGAAGGGGAAATCCCTCCTGAGCCTGTTGGGCAGGAGGTTCCACATCCAGGCCCTCTGGTCTCCTCAAGGCAGTGGCCCTGCACACAGCCCTCAGTAGTACATGCAGCAAGTCACAGCTTGACTTGCTGTCACTTCCAAAACACACCAAAAAGTTAACAAGGTACATTATGCTGATGAGTGTTTCTCCTGGCCTAAGATGAAATATTCGTTGCTAAATTCAATTATAGTTTTAAATTAGAAATCTGATGAGAAATATCTGTCCAAGTCAAATGAACAAACAAAAAGAAAATTGGTATTTCTTTTCAAAACATCTCTTGGATTTAGTCGTAAGTTCATTTTCAGTCGTTTGAATGAAACTGCCATGACATTGTGAAATATGTTTTAGTAAAATACTTGCCAACTAAGAAAAAATTACAGAAAATTCACCTAACTTTCCTCACCAGACTAGCTCTGGAAAACAGAAACCGCTTTGTTCCTGGGAGCTTTTCATTAGAAGCTTTCAGTACAACAACTTTTTTGCTGTCACCACCTGAGAAGTACCTTGAGGAAATTTCCAAACTAATTATGCACTAATTCCTAATTATACATTCAGCAGAAGGTAATAAATGCTTGTCTCTCATGGTTTGTGCTGATCTAGAGCTGCTGAGACTTCCACCCCATTTCCCAGAAATAGATGATCGAGGAGAAACACAACACGCAGGACATGCCTGTCCTGGCTAGCAGCAGGTGCAGGAACCAATCCTTGAGACCAGCTGCAAGATTTCCTGTGGAATAAACCCTTGGCTCTCGACACCCCTATGCAGGGTGAAAACCCAGGGAATTCTCCTGGCACTGCTCCACACATGCCCTCTGAGGGATGATCCGTCCACTTCCACCACCACGGGAGGGAACAGTTTCCACTCTGTGCACAGAGCTCCTGCCCACCCGGACAGCCCTGCAAGGATTTCCTCTGGCACTACCAAGTATTAACAGCAATCTCATCCTCTTTCTGTCCATTGAAAAATTGATCCTGTCTTTTTAGGGGTTTTTTTGCTGATCATTCGTATTTCACACATTATCCCATTTCCTAATTGCAAAGCACCAGTGAACAATGCCCATCCCTCCTACCCTGTGGGCGAGCAGAGAGCCAAGGGAGGTGACATCAATCTTGGAATCACAGAATCATTAGTTTGGAAAAGACTCTTACGACCATCGAGTCCAGCTGTTAACCCAGCACTGCCAAATCCACTCATGTCCCTAAGCGCCACATCCACTTGTCTTTGAAATCCCTCCAGAGGATTTATACCCCGGAGCACGTTCTCTCCACAGAACAGCTGCAGCACATCTGGCAGAGTTATTTGCCCAGGGGTTAAGGTTTGGGTTTTCCCCAGTAGTTTTCAGCCTGAGGTCTATATCTTCTATCTTCATTCATTTGGTCCTTTCTTGTGCGGTCTTCTCACCCTTCTCCTTCATTCTGCTCAAAGGATATCTCCCTTCCTCTTCTCTCTGGTGGCAATCCTTCCCACTCCCCCTCTTCTCTTCAGTTTCAAAAGCCAGAACACTGTCCTCTAAATCTCTCTTCCCTTCCACTGATCTGTCTTAAAATCCTCTCTTTTGGCAGGTTTCTGAGACTCTCCAGCTGTCTTGGCCACCTCCTGCCATCACTTCTAAACTTACTTCAATAAAACACTCAAATCTAAAGTGAAATATGCTCTTTGGACAGAAAATATTTTTCATCCATTTTTTTTGCCTTCTTCCCTTTCTTTTCAAAGTAGTACAAACTTTGGTTTTTCAGAGCTTCTGAAGTTGTCTACAGAGCTGTAATGGAGCAAAGCCAGACCCTAAAAGCAGCTGAAAGCAGTAGGTGAGTAAAGTAACAAGTAGGAGGATCTGCAGTTCCTTCAGCAAACACCACCCACTCACACTCAGCCTCCCCCAGGTCAGACCTGACCCACCTGAGATCAGCAGCAGGAGCAAGTGGGCTTAGCAGGAAATCTGCAGAGCCCTAACAAGGTCTTTTGGTTTTGTTTTTGAAAGGATCTCTTTGAGGAAACATCACTACCTGAAACTCTCAGGCTTTTCCTTCTCCCGTAACTTCATAACAAAGCCAAGACAATGAGTACCAACGTTTACCAAGACAAAAAGGAAATTCACTCTAACACAATAGCATCACTTACAGCAGAACAAAGGTTCTCTCTCAAAGTGAAAAGCTAATGACCTGGAATACTCTGACATTTGTTTTTTCCTACTCCAGCAAAAGTTAAACCAGTTCACTGCCTTTCCAGTGAGTGTCCTCAGGCTTTCTGCATCCGGCGCAGCTTCAGTGGGGACCCACAGTGAGCAGAGCAGAGTCCCCCAATGCCCCCCCAGCAGCAGGCACAGCAGAGCTGCTGCCCCAGGGTTTAGATGTCCTTCATCTCCAACCAACCATTAAGCACAGTCATGGACACACAAAATCCAGTGTTGTTCTCCACCTGTAAACACTGCATTTTCCCACCCCTTTTCCCTCTTCCAGCCACACACCCCGGGTTCTATAGCTTTTCGAGCATTTTAGTCCATGGTTTTTATGGTCAGAACCAGCTTGGTGGAACAAGGCACCACATTCTCCAAAAGATTTATCTGGTACCTTAAGGGTCCCATGGAGAAGGCTTAAGTTGCAATCAGTTTGGAGAAAATAATACTGTTGAAGGAAGTAAAGCAGCAACAGAATCAAACCCAAAGAACTTCAGAAGATCCTACAAATTTTATTTTCTATTCTAAGTTCTTTCATGGAAAAGGAATTACATAAGAGATCATTTTGTTATCACTTTCTTTATCCCTTTCACCTCACAGATCTGCTGTATATGACTCTCAACAAGCCTTTGCAATAAAAACAAATAAACAGAACAAATCAAAATCCAACCTGAGTGGCAGCTTCTCCTTGGAAAGGAGGAGAGCTGCAGGGATTTCTCCTGCAACCCTTCTGACAAATTCTCCCTTATTTGCAAAAATGACAGGATGGCAATTTTGCAAAAAAAAAATATAGTAGCCAGACGTGCTAAGGAGCTATGAGGGAAAAAAAGATTAATGGATATGGGAAAAATTATTTGGGAACTACAAGAACATGAAAATGCTGTAATACATTTATTCTGTTATTTCTGTGGTCACTCACTTTTACATAAACACACCACTTGAGGAAGCTGTTGGCTTTCTGCACTCACACAAACAGTTTTAAGTAACACAGAGCTCTGTGGAAGTTGCCAGTCAGGGCTCCAGACATGGTGTTAGTCTCAGTTACAAGGATCACGAGCACCAGTAACACACCTTCTTCCTCAAGGAGAAAATGTGCAGCACACAAATAATTTCACTCCTGCCACAGACATCTCAGTGCCTGTCTCTGAATGTCTAGCAAGAATTTATAAGAGAACACAGTGACTGTAAGACAGGACCCTCTAAAGAAAAACACAGTGTGAGTACCTGGAAAGCTGTTTGTGTGCAAGGAAGCCTTCATGCCTCTTCCATTCCCTTCTCCAATGCCTGAGCAGCCTTTCCAACTCCGATTCATTCAGCTTCTCTTCCGGAAGAAATGCAGAAGCCACGAGGATCTCAGAGAAGCAGGCACTTCACTGGCTTCTCCTGCCGTCATATGAAACAGATTTCATGGAACGCTTTCACTTTCACATCGAAGGCAAGTCAGCTGTCACTGAACAGCACAAACAAGGCAGTTCCATCCTGCTCTGTGATAACCGCAGGAACTGCAGCTGGAAAACATGGGAAAAAACCAATCACACTCCCAAAAACTTCCCAGGAAGCTGCTTATGGGTACGTGGGCAGGCGCTGTGTCCCTCGAGGTACTGCACCAGCGATGTGAACAGGCTGGATTTGAGACCTGCTCCCCAGTCTGGCACTACCTGGCCATGCAAGGGGCCCCAGGGTCTGTATGGTCAGCACCTGTAAGCACAGGGTACAGATGAGGGTAAGATCTGCTGCTTTCTTCTCTCTCTTTTGGGTGGGGGCTTTTGGGGTGGCAAGGAGGCAAATGAAACTATCAAAGTAGAGTTTAACTATTTTAACTTTTTTTTTAACTATCAGCAAATGCAGCACAAGGTTACAACAGGAAGGTGACCTGGAGGGTGCCTGAGCCTTTCCTTTTCCCTCTTCCCCATAAATCCAGATAGCTCCACAGAGCCATAAGATCCTTGTCTTCACTTGGCCATTCCCTTTGACACACATAACGAGCTTTTCTCCTCGTCACCCTGTGCAAGCTGTCTCCCAGCCAGTCACAAGCAGCTGTCCCAGCCCCGGGCTGCCGTAAACTTCAGCTGGATCTAAGAACAGCAGTGCTTTCTCCCAGGCCACAGTTCACCCTTTCACCAAGCCGCTGTTTTATTGCATTTTGCCCTTATTTTTATCCCGTGATCCACAGACTGGAAAGACCAAACGAGCAGTATCTGCTTGCAAATTTTGCTCCAGGAGAAAATGAGTGTTCCTGTAAGGATTAACATGCTTGGTTTATCCCGAGCACTGCAGCACCTGGTCCCTTGTAGTGGAAGAGGTGGAGGCTGAGCCTTAGGGAGACACAGTTTCAGGGGTTTATTCAACACTGATCATACAGAACTGATCAGCCTTCGGTTTAATCACAGTGCTGCACACCCACACTGCCCCTCCAGTGAATGTGGGTGGCTTGGTTTGCTCTCACAGTCCCAGCTCAGGGCAGCAGCTTCTGTGTTAGAAAATTGCTCCAACACTGGGACATTTGTCTACCATTACACTTTCATGGTTCAGGCTCAGGACACTAAATTGGAGACACTTCCTTACGAAGAAACCCAAACCACCACAACAACAAACACAGCCAAAAACAAACAAGCCAACAACAAACCCCACAACAAAACCCCTTGTTTCCCTTATTTTGTGCCTTTCCTGCAAGCAGGGTCTGCCCTGGCCTGGAAGGATCACCTCCAGCATGTAATCAAGGCTTCTACATCCCTGGAGAAGTTGAATATTGGCATCTATAAGTCATGAGGTGGGTAATCATTTCCAGGGATGAAGCCCAAGGTGATGAAGCCGCTCTTGCAGTAGGTCCCAGGCCTGCAATCTTTTCCCCTACAGTCATTCACCCTGGCTCCCAGCACAGTCTGTCTGACAGCGACTTCACAGCGAGTTTATGTTCCAGACAAACATTTGTGCCAGTCACAACCAGCCCTGAATGTCACCTCACACCGAATTCTCACTCGAAAGCAACCCCTGGCAGCAGAGTCTGGCTGGGCTGAGCTGCTCAGCCAGGACTGGTTTGAGGCTGCGACGTGTGACATGAATTAGCACAAGGAGACAAGCTGTGGCTATGGAATGTAGCAGCAATAACGCACATTCCGGGTTTTTGGGCTCCCAGATGATTCCGTGGTTTGAGAAATTGCTAACAGAACTGAACCCTTGACTCAAATCTGGTTAACCTGAACAGCAGCTGCTCTAGAGCAAGCTGTCAGCACTAACAATATCAATATTCCGGGAATCTGACTCAAAATTTTAGTTTTTCTTTTGTCTTGTTCCATTTTTCATGGAAAGGGTTAGTCTCCAAGAGCAGAACTTGGTCATACCAAACCACACAAGAGTTGTTTCGGATTCACCTCTTCCTGGGAGGCACAGCATTGAGTTCCCCTGGCCCTGAATTCATGTGTTTTTTCCATTTTCAGTGTTCTCTCCGAGTGATACCAGATTCCTCAAATGCCTGCTTTCTGCAGGCATAGAGAAGTCCAGGGGTAACATATTCTGCCTAACCTAGAATTTCCAGGAACAGGCAAAGAACTTCAGTACCCAGAAACTGTGTGGAGAAGTTTTAGTATATACAGAGTTTGCACTGCATCCTTAGAACATAAACTGTGTGATAAATAGAAAAAATTATTATGTCTTCAGGGAGGAATTTATGTCTTCAGGGAGGAATTTCTCCTTCTTCTTAATTAATTTGTATTTATATTGCAATAATCCCAGAAACTCCACTCCTGAACAAGGCTTCATTTCGACTTCCAAGAGAGAGAACCTCCAACATGAACTTTCTCCTATGGCCAAGGAATCTTATACTTTGATCCACTCTGACAGTGCAAAACCCTTTCTACTTGAACCCAGAAATATCAGCCCAGGATACCAATGTTAACTTTAACCAGAACTTTACCCAGAAACTCAACACAAGAAACAAACCGGAATACATGAAATGAAAATCAAATTCTATGAGCACAGAAGAACCTAAGAGTTTTTCTTAGTTATATGCATGACTCCAAGAAGTGTTTTGGGCTTCTATTCCTTTTTGTTTCAAGCAACTGTAATATGTTATATAACTTATTTCATGTTCTGGGAAATTGAAAGTAATAAGGCAGCACAGGGATCTATCCCAAGTCTCAGCACTAACACTTTTGTCCCATTTTACTGTTGGTCTCAGTATGTTTCATCACTTGTTTTGGCTTCCAAGTCTCACTTGGAAAGTGAGACTACAAAATCTTCACTTTCATGTTTGTGAGGAATTCCCCTGCTAATCTGGTACGTTAAGAAAATACAGCATGAAGTAATTTATGGCTTAAACATAAAAAGGACAACCATAATGATTTATGACAACCATTGCAGGGTCATAAAATGCTCTTATTGCTGAGTAATTCACCAGTCAGGCACCAGAAGAAAAAGCAAAGCTGTTTTCTGGCAAAGTTGCCTTACAAATTTCAGCATACACATTGAGCTTTGCTCAGAAGAATGAGAAGAGATGCTACCATGAAAAAAGAAGTCTCTTATATCTTGGCACCAGTGAATTACTGCAACAGGAATCAACAGCTATGTGAGATGTTGCTGGCAGGAAGAGCTTTTGTAAGGTAGTCTAAAAACCACGTTGTGAATGTCAGACAGCTATGAATTTTAGTTAATATACTGAATCTTGAGAGCCTTTGTTAAATGGCCAGAATTCATCCTTGATGCTCATCCATTGCTTTGAAAAGAAACACAGTGCTTGGTTCTTCACCCAGTGGACAACTGGGCAAAGATTCACCGGATGGAGTGCCCTGAGGCTTCCCTGTCACCACATCAAAGTTTCCACCCTGCCAGGTCTGTGTCCCACAGATGCTGCAGACTCCAGTGCTTACACAACATCTGTGCTTGGAGATCCCCTTGTGCTAAGCCACCTCATGAGAAAGTCCCTGCTTCAAGGGAGCTGTCCTGGAAGCAGAAGAGAGATCAAGGGCAAGAATCAGAAGAGATTAAACTCTTAACCCCAAGGATAGATGGATGGCAGACAATTTTGATCTTTTGCTTAGAATCACAGAATTATTAAGGTTGGAAAAGCCCTTCAAAATCATGAAGTCCAACCTTCAAACGAACTTCTTTGACTTCAAGGCCATGGTCAGGTACAGAGACGCAGCCACAGAGTTGAGCCTCCTCTGCGACAGGAACTGCTCTTCACTGTCCTGCGGGGCAGCACAGCTCAGGGATCCCCTCGTGCTCTGGGCACCATGTAAATCACAGAATCATGGAATGGTTTGGGTTGGCAGGGAACTTCAAGGTCTAGCTAAAGATTTAGTCCCACCCCCTGCCATGAGCAATGACACCTTCCACTAGACCAGGTTGTCCAGAATCCCGTCCAGCCTGGCCTTGAACACTTCCAGGGATGGGGCAGACACAGCTTCTCTGGGAAACCTGTGCCAGGGCCTCACCACACTCAGAGCAAAAGAACTTCCTCCTAACAACTCATGTAAACCTGCTCTGTGGGTTTGAAGCCATTCCCCCTTGGCCGGTCACTACATGCTCTTGTAAAACGTCCTTCTCCATCTCCCTCATAGGCTCCCTTCGGGTCTGGAGTCCTCAGCCATGTTCGTTCCCAGGGCTGGTGGGCCAGGGAGGGCAGCTGTGCTGGGCAGGACCCCACTGCCAGGGCACACACATTTCACAGCTCTGCAGCTCCTGATGAGCAAACACAAAGGGTGTGAAGTCCCCCATGTGATGTCCCCTGCGCCAGAAAACCGCAGGTCGCCGGATGAGTCAGCAGGGCTTCATCTTGGTGCCATAACACTTTCTCCAGCAAAACTGCCTCACACCACAAGGCTGCTGGACAGTGCAAATTAAGGTGATCCTGAACATCACAAGGCAGCAAGGACCAACCCAGGACCCCCTGGCCAGGCCTGTGCTGTGGCACACGGAGCAGCCCCTGCTGCCAGGAGCTCGTGCCAGGCCCAGCAGCTGTGCAGCCACACAGAGAAGCTGCCAAAACCCTCCCACTCGTTCACTGCAGACTGATCCAATCACCTTCCCAAGTATTAGGCAGCTTCTCTTCCGATTTTTTTTTTTTTGTTTAAGTGGTGGGGCAGTGATTTTGAAGCCTGCCAAGAAGCTGCTCTCCCTACAAGCCAAGCTCGTGCCCTACTTGTGCCTCTGCTCCGTTTCACAGTCAGTCTAAAACAGGATCCGAAGCCTTCTGTGAAAGGAAAACTAAAACAATTTATCAGAACTCTTATTGTGCAATACCAAAGCTAGCTGTTACAACTGTTCCTTTAATAACAGAAAAGAAGGATCATAAACAAGGAAACTGCAATTTAAATCCATGATGAGACCCACATTATCTTTGTTCCTTCTATGTTCCTGACATACCAGGTGTCTGAGACCATGAGACAAAGCATACACGTTATGTAGGGTTTGGTTACCAAATCTCACTTATCTGCAAAACCTCCACTTCGTGTTTGCAAGGAACTCCCTTGCCAATCTGTTATGCCATTAAAATAGCACGTGGAGTAGTTTATGGCTGAAATATGAGAGCCATAAAGTTTTATGGAAATGAAGGCAGTATCACAACAGTGATATTTATAATTCAAGTGATCAAACAATTCACCAAATATCTGCATACTGCCAGACAGTTGCTCACACAAGGAAGCTGTTCTCAGGCATGGTTTTCCAAGATTCACCTGAGGTTTCCTGGGGCAATTCCTTGAGGTTTCCATATCACCATATCAGCAATTTAAGTGCATAGCCCAGTGGTGCAGCTTCTCTCTCAGGGAAATGCTCCAGCCCACGCCGGGACATTTGGCTGCCGTTGCACTCGTGTCCCAGGCTCAGGGCATCACAGATAGACCCCAGGTAACAATCACACACACAAAGCTGAATTAACATCACTCCCCACTACATTCTTACATCTTCTTCCCTGCATCTACCCAGAGCTTTAGTCCAGGTGCTGCCTTCTTTCCAACATTCCTAGATGCTTTGGCTCAGGCTTTTCTACTTTCTACCCCATCCCCACTCTCTTCAGATCAAAAATCAGCTGAGCATGGCCCAAAGGCAGGCAGAGGAAACTGCCTTCTGCAAGGGGATGCTGGAAAATTGTAAACATTTTAGGGCAGCCAGCAGCATCCCATTGATAGGCAAAGCACACCGTGTCCTTCCCCTGCTCCCTCCAGCCAGGGATGCCCACTGTGTGACAGAAGTGGTACCCAGGGTTTCTGATTGACAGACAAATGTCTAACTCTTGTCTAAGTTTTCTTTGAGGTAACAGCTTGGTAGGTGATCTCATATATATACTTGAGTGGTGACATAAATTTAAAAGTTTTAATGGATCGTTTCCCTTCCCCTCCCCCCTAAAAAAAGCCGTGGTTTGACATCTTAAAAACCCCAGTGGCACATTGAGATATACAGTGGGCTGTAAAACACCTCCTCAGCTGAAAAACTGATATTGTACTAAATTCTTCAACTGCCAGCATTCTGGCTTCATTATAACAACAAAATGATACACCTTGTCTTGCATTAACTAATCATCTTAAGACCTTTAAAAGTGAGCAGCCTGTAAAAGGAGACACACAGCTGCCTTCAAAATAATTTAAAGAAATTTGATATTTCCCTGACCATCTTGTCCTAAGACACAGGTATGTGTAGAGGGGGCTTAATGCCCTTTGGGATGAGCTACTCCCACTTGCAGATTTGCCCCACAGCCAGCAAGTCCACAAGAGTTTATGCACTGGAGTCCAAAGCAGCCTTCCTGCTCCTTCGCCGTGAGTCAGATGGACTCACGGACAGACACACAGACACACAGACAGGCAGCCTACCCACCTCACTGGCCCCCACGGGCTCATCGTCCAGGCTCACACACGTCAGCCCCTGCACCTTGCCCTGGAGAGGGAAATCACCACCCACAGTCCAAGGCCAGGGCCAGAACTGACCCCACGCCAGCAGAGATGGCACAAAGCTGTTGATAACGGGTCCCAGCCCAACCCACAGCAGCTCCCTGGAGGACCAAGGAACTCCAGGAAACACCATGAATTTTCTCTTCCTCTTCAATCACACCGCTTGTTTTTCTTCCCAGTGTTTGCTTTCTGTTGCAACATAAGCACAAGTTTATCTCTGAGTTTATGGCTGCGGGGGAGATTTATGGGGCTGGTCATGCCACTTCACCTCGTTGTGGGGACACGAGCTCTCTCCCCGTGACCAGAGCCAGGAGCTGTGTCTTGCCCACCCCAGCTCACCCTTTCCAACCCAGAGCCTGCACCCTGCCCACTCAGTTCTGTGGTTCTATTTCCATGCCCAGCCTTGTTCTTACGGAGGAGTGTGTGACTTCCTTAGGACTGCTCACCTTCCTGAGAGGAAAATTTAATCTCTCTGCTTTTTCTTGTAGTCTATGACAGCCGGAATATTTGCAATCAGCCTTATCCTCCTTCACCTGTTTGTTGTATTCTGAACTGCATAGACAATAGTTAAGAGCATGTGTTGTTCCCTTTGCTTTACCACTGTCCCCTGACTGGATCGATACGTGCAGCCACAACAAAGCTGAGTCCCAGCTAACCAACACAGGAATGATCTAAATACAACTGTATTGCTGCCAGGGGCAGCCCCAGCTCATAAAAACTGCTGATGCAGTGATGCCGCACAAAAACGGGCTGGAGGTAATTTTTCAGTCTCTGGAAAAGTTGAGCTCACACACTTGGGACCATAATTGAAAGCAGTTCCAGCTTAAGTCACAAGCAGTCTGTGCGAGAACGAGCAATGAGCAGACTATTTCAGTCCTCCAAAGCAGAATATACAATGTGAGCCAGCATGGGGCACAGGAGGAGGCTGCTCCTGAGGACTGATACCCCAGCTTCAGATTTCTTTGTTTTCAGAACCCCATCACCTAGTTTCCATAGGAGACTGGATCTCACCAAAGGATTCACAAGTCTGAGAATACGATGGTGCAATCCTTTCAACCCCAGCACAAAGGGATTCATTCACTTTCTTTGCCAGCTAAAATCACTGCTTTCCTGCGCATCCCTGTCCTGCCAGAGGCCAAGCAAACCCAGTGCTGCCCACAGCAGCAGGATAGGGTTTTCCTTGTGCAAGGGGAAATGCTCAAGTAGAGCAAAATCAACTTCAAGCTGTCAAGCTTTCCTCATCTGTCTTTCACAGACCAAGAACATGACTCAGAAGAACAGCTCTGCTGTGCTCCAGACTTGGCAATGCTAACCCAGGCCCCACATTTGAGTTTTATTCCCGTCTGCCAGTACAGATGGTGGAAATAACCACCTACAATTTCCCTTGGGACCACTTATTGGACAGTGGGGTGTTGGCAGCCTGGAAAATTTGTATATTTGTTGCAGATGTATGTTCGTATTTTGAGTCTACACCATGCATGAAGCCCACAAGCCTACAAGCCAAGATCACCAAATGGCACATCCCAGCTCTCAGGTGGTCACTCAGTGTGACCTGGAGCATCCTGCCCCTCCTGTATTCCGGTTTACCCTCTGTAAAAGCACAAACACCTTTGGGGTTCAGAGGGGAGCCTGAGAAAGTTGCCACCAAGACAGTGACTAAGTGCTCCAACTTGCCCCTCGGTCAGTGTGCCTGACAGGTACTTCACTGCCTACTCAGCCACCTTCTTTTTAGAAGCCAAGCACTTTGTTCACATTCCTGTCTCCATCTATAGGATGCACGGTCCATGGCTTTGGACATTCCTGTTTCAAAACTGAACTGATGGAATGGCAGAGCAAGTCTACTTAGGCAGACACAAATAGCTGTGTCATTGCTCTAAAGCAAAGAGCACCACTGAATATTCAAAAGACAATGGCCTACCTGACGTGTTCCTTGGTATCTCAGAGCAGCTCATAGGCCTCCTGAGGTATTTAAATCCAGATATTGCCCTGAGAATGACAAAACCCAAAAGGCAACAAACATTGTAGGAAAAACCTTTCCCAGATAAATCTGGTACAATCTACACTGAGGAGCAAATCGCTCACTGAGGGGAGGGAGCACTGCTCAAACAGCAAACCAAGGGAACCATCTCAAGACCCCATACAGAGTTTTAATCCTGTTGTCCCTGATGCTCAGTCCTAGTCCCAGCACTACAGACCTCCCAGACCAGCCTGGGCAACAGCTCACAAACCAAGGCCACAACACCAGGGGCTCAGTGTGAAATGAGTTGTTAAATAATTTCTCCCAACACAATAACCAGCAGTTTGCAAGATCTCATGAGGCTGAAACAGACCATCCATGTGCTGCTATCTCCTGCCCCGTGCAAACCAGAAAAGAATGTACACAGATGGATCAGTGTAGAGCCAAAAGAAATGATTAACAGTGAAAAGTGGGGTACACAACCTCCTTCAGTATTTTTCCTTGTATGACTCAGACTTTGCACGTATTTTTCCTTGTATGACTCAGACTTTGCACGTGAATCTACTCTACTCAAGTAAGAGTACTGCTCTTACTTGGACCATTTATAAATACAGGGTTGATTTGTGATGTGGATGTTGTTCTTGGAGGAAATTATATCAGCTCTGGCACAAGAGACTAGAGAATTTGCGCTAATTGTTTTCCTATGTCACGTGAGAGCCCCGGGACCCAGGGAACTTTCACACTAAGACACCATTACTGCTTCAGCAAGAAATGAAGAAGCCATTAGTCTTTCACTTTGCATGTATATGTTCCAAAGCATAAATATACATAGGGTTTAATGGTATAAACATCTGGCCTCGTGACACCATTGGGCCTGTTTTCTGCTCCCCTACTGTACAGATTGCATCGGACCAGGAATCTGGAGATAGTGAACCTTCTTCCTTCTCCAAAAGGGGTATTTAGTCACAAGCCTGTGACTTTATTGTATTTACTGCACACTGAGGAGATAGAAGGTGTAAACCTCACTGCAGCCCAAGCCCTTTGGTGGCTGTTGCAGATCGGGAGTCAGGAGGGGAACACCCCAACAATGCAAGGCAGTTGTGAGTCCTGTCCAGCGCAGTTCCCCTACAGACACTGTCTGCAGCAAGGCTCGTTGGCCCCACTGCTTCAGGCAATAAAACCAAGCAGAAATTCCCTTTGCAGCCCTGTGTTTCCCTCTCTGCTGTGCTCATCCCTGGCTCTCCCACCTGGACCACACCGCTGCTGAGGTCTCCATTCCAGCTATGGAGCAATTTCAGCTCACGGTGCAAAAGGATCTTGCAGATGGCAACACCATTTCTGAAACATCGGTGGATTTTTTTGGTTTGCAACCGAGGGCTTCCTTATCCGAGCATAGCTTCTCTTTCCCATCCAGCACAAAGATGACTTGAACCTATTTATCCAAACAAATTCTAGTTGTTCTCAACTGACTTTTTCATACCAAAGCCTGACTCTTGCCTAGGGCCCAGTTTTATTAATTTTTCCAACTCCATTTGACATAACTGGCGCTCTCTGAGGACACACCAGTTCCTCCAACATTGACTTTCAGTCTTCTCTAGAGGTGTTTTTCTCCCATGAGGCACAGTCAGATGCTGCAGGCTACAGGCCAGTCCCTCACAATACTCATTTATCGATGCACCACAGGAATTCCTCATTATTGCTAACATTTTGCAGCTGAAGTCTTGTCAGTTGTGCAACACAGAAAAGATCTGTTTCGCACAAAAACATGGCTTCAGGCAGTACAAACCTGGCAACTCCCAGCTTCATTATTCCCCAAAACTGCTTATCCAGCAGGGACTGTGTAAATTAAATTGGGGGACAAATGAAGCCTTTCACATTTTCATTCCTCTTTAGAAATAGACATAGAAATACAGCACTCTTTACTGGGGGCTTTTTCCCTCTGTTAACATGTCAGTAAATTCATTATCCAGATGAGAAGGCACAAGCAGGAAGGGAATTTTGCCCTAAGGGAATTGAATTGAGGAAGTGTGGCCAATCAGCTCAGTGTCTGACCACCACAGCAGTGAACTCACCATCAGCTCCTCAAGACAGAGACATCAGGATTATGGTGCATATCCCAAAAGCACAGCTCAGTGCCACCCGCAATTATCACGGAATCCCAGAACCATTCAGGTTGGAAAAGACCTCCAGGATCATGGAGCCCAACCTGTGCCCGATCCCCACCTTCTCACCCAGCCCTGAGTGCCATGTCCAGGTGTTCCTTGGACATCTCCAGGGATGGGACTCCACCACCTCCCTGGGAAGCCCCTCTCAAAGCCTCACAGTCCTTTCAGTGATGAAATTCTTCCTGATGTCCAAACTAAACATCCTCTGATGTAGCTCGAGACCATTTCCTCTTTTCCATCAAAGTGAAACAGAACATCAGGAAGTATTAGGAAGGAAACACAGATCAGAACAACTAAACCCACAGCATATCCACATCCCATTGGCTCATACTCCAATAATATAAACTAGAACCAGAAAATATGCAAACATGGGTGAAATATGGGCTGCAGGAGGAAGGGCCCAGAAGACAACAAAGACGTACAAGAGATGGTCATGAAACTGTAAATGACCCTGAGAAACAAAGTAAGCAATGTCACCTCCCCTGTCCCTGCAGGACGAGAAAGTGGGGGTCACAAAAACCATCACTGTGCTCCTTGCTTAAAATGATCAAGAGAAGGGCCCTTTGCTGCAGGACAAGGTGCCAGCCCAGAAACCCTCAGTACATTTGGGATTAGACCCATCCATGGGAGGAAGGTGCAGCAACCTGGGCTCTTCCACACTTTGGCTCCAATGGCTCAAGGAGTCTCCAGCGCCTGCCTGCTCGGAAGGTGCCTCCCCCCAGCTACCAGAGCACTGGCAGCTTGCTGGTCCTCCTTAGAGATGGGATGTTGGGATCCAGCCCAAGCCAGCAGAGATGGTTTGCTCTTGACAAGCATCAAAATGTTCTTTGCCTCTGAAATAAACACAAATAGAGTGGGCTTGGAGTTTTAACTTGGTTTCTTTTTCTGCTCAGAAGAACAATGGGGGGGAAATGGATGAAACACATGAGGCAGCAGGTGCTGAATTAAAAGAGTTCCGAGTTTTTAAAGGATTATGAAGAGAACAGAATGGGGTCAGCCAAGAGGCACTGTATTTGGATTTTTCCATCCATAAGCGCACATAAAAATAATTACACACATAATTAAAAATACTTGAGAAACATTCAAATCACATGCAGAGAACACTTATTTCAACACAAAGCTGGTTCAAATCCAAGTCATTGAAACTTGTAACACCAAACTGCAGCAAAACCCTGGCAACAAACATTCAATCACAACAACATCAGGACCCCACACCCTACTTTTCTTTTAGATTAATTCCCAGAAATTATGAGTTTTCATATCATACCATGCTCTGGTCTCCTCAGGGTTTCTTTCCACCATCCCTTCCCCTTGCACTACTCTAACTTGCTGCAGACATTACTCAAATAAAGTCTGCTTTTCCACAGATGCTCCAAGAAAGAAAAGATCTGGAAAGTAATTTCATAATAAGACATTCTCATCCTTCTCTATGCTAAATACTCCCATACTCCACCCAGGAATAATATAACTTTTTTGCACCTCTTTGTGACCTCCAGCGCCTTGCAAAGGTAACCAAGCTCATGGCGACCTGGAGGGATGTACAGTGGCACCAAGCACTGCCTTCAGGTCATCAGGAAATCATCTCTTTACAATGGCTGAGAGCCTGTCTAGAGGTGAGGAGCACAAACCTGAGCACAGTTGCAAAGAGCTAAAGCTCCCAGGATGAAAAGCACTCCATCTCAGTCACCAGCCTGGCTCTTGAGCAGCAGGAAAAAAAATATCAACCTGCCAAAAAACCCCACCAACTACAAAAGGTTCAGGCAATGCCTATTATCAGGCACATAACTTCACCCTTGAGTTCTGGCCCCTGCTGAGGAAGCTGGTTGAGCTCCAGCACTGAAGTAAGAAGCCCAGGGCTGTGTCTCACCCCAGCTGGGTGCTGGATGCCGGGGGGCTGCTGGCTGACTCAGCCTGGCCCTGGGTTCTCTCCGTGGAATAGGTGACATAACCTCAGCATCAATACAGCTTGTTGATTCCATTAATGTTAAAATAATAAAAGCAGATATAAATCAAATGACTTCATAAACCAGTGAGAAAACATTTTTGACATGATGTGATAAGATGTCCAAAATTACACCAGAGAATGCAGCTTCCTGAGTCTTCAAGAGATGCCTTCCTTTGTTCTGTTATTTCAGGGAACTACGCTAATTTCCCATTAAAAGTCTGGATCTTTGACACTCTCCTTGCTGCAGCTCCAGAAGGACAAACTTGGGTGAAATTTCCAGGGCTGGAGCTGCTCTCAGTGACCTCCCAGAGTCTGAGCCCATAGATAAGACGAGGAATGAAGGGAAGAAGTTGATTGTGCAGGATGAAGCACCCAGGACAGCTGAGGGAGAAGCCACTGCTGCTCAAAGCAGAGATGAGTTTCAGATCTCTCTCATACGTGTTTAGGGTATTCACCTTGTCTCCTCCATCTCCAACCATTTAACCTCATAAACACTTCATAAACTTCCACTTCCTTCTTCTATTGTGCTGACTCCTGGGCACGCAAAAGCTCTACAGCGGATGTTTATTGTCAGAGAGTCCAAATTAATCCATGATTGCCATCCTGGTGCAGAACCAATACATCCTTCAAAAATTTCTACTTCAAGTCTTTTGTTTCTTATTTTAAAATTTATTATGTTTATGACCAAGCACAAGCTCCTGCTCTAAGAGAAAAGCTCAGTAACAACCCTAACAGCACACACACCAAAGCTTTTTTAATCTGAAGGGTGACCATCTAAAAGCAATCCCCAATCTGGGCATCTCTGCCCCAAACTTGCAGCAGGAATTACAGCAGAGCAGGAAAATTTCAGGAGTCCTGAAATTTTCACAGTCCTGCTGTGCGGGTGATGGGAATTTCCAGTCCAGTTTGGTATTTTAGGTTTCAAATCACCTTCCTGCTCCAGGTGAGCCAAAAGACCTCTGTGAACAACATGGGTCAGAGTGAGGCACAGGCCGCACCACCCTGAAGGACCTGGCACCAACACCCAGGTGGGATCCACTGTCCCAGGGTCATTTAAAACCATTGTGATTCCAAATGTCCTTCCCATATCTTTGGGTTTTAAAAACTGCTTCAAAGCCCAGGCAAGTCGGCCCAGGGAGGTGGCAGGAGGACAAAGCCGCAGGTCCCACCATCAGAAGAGAAGGATGGGCAGTCTGCACTCAGGCATCAGTAACACCCCCCAGAAGGTCACGTCACAAACGGTCACCACCACAGGGGAATGCCCTCCTGAAGCTTCTGCAGCTGTGAAGTTCCCACACTTACAGCGCCATTACTTCCTTTGCTTCTTAAGTCACCAAGTTGATAGAACTCACTGCGTATCTTCATAACTTTTCGTCAGAGCTGAGCCCGACACAAAGGGACTGAGGTCAGTGGTCAGTCACATACAGCCACAGAAAATAGTTGAGGTAATGGATCTATTTCCTATGTGTAGAGTTTTCTAAATATATCACACTCCTGGAGTAAAAGAGAATTAAACTCTGACCTGCTGTCACAGGAGAAAAATGTGAAAACACGCGCCATAAAACCTTTGCCATTAGATCTCATGACAACATGAGATGCTGGAGAAAAGGAAGAGTCTAGACTACAAGTCTAGTTTATTATGTACAAAATCATTGCCTGGTGAGAGGAGCTGCTAACTTACACTGAGATGTTTAATAGGCAAGTAGGGAAAAAAAATGGGCTGGAACAATTCCTCCTAGAATTACACAGTTCATGGAATCACAGAATGATTTAGGTTGGAAGGAACCTTAAAGCTCATCCAGTTCCACTCCCTGCCATGGGCAGGGACCCCTTCCACTATCCCAGGTTGCTCCAAGCCTCATCCAGCCTGGCCTTGGACACTTCCAGGGATCCAGGGGCAGCCACAGCTTCTCTGGGCAACCGGTGCCAGGACCTCACACCCTCAAAGGGAAGAATTTTTTCCTAATATGTCATGTAACCGTGTCCTCTGTCCGTTTGAAGCCATTCCCCCTTGTCCTGGCACTGCATCTCTTGTAAATAATCTCCATCTTTTTTGTAGCTCCTTCAGGTACTGGAAGGCCACAATTAGGTCACCCCAAAGCTTCTCTTCTCCAGGTGAACCATCCCAATTCTCCCAGCAGAGCTGCTCCATCCCTCTGATCATCCTGGTGCCTCCTCTGGACTCTCTCCAGCAGCTCCTGTGCTGGGCCCCAGGGCTGGGGGCAGCTCTGCAGGTGGGGTCTCACCAGAGGGGACAGAATCCTCCTCTCCCCTGCTGCCCACGCTGGGGGATCAGCCCAGGGCACGGGGGGTTGAGGGCTGGGGCAGGTCCAGCCCTCATCCACCAGCACCTCCAGGTCCTTCTCCCAGGGCTGCTCCATCTGCTCATCCCCAGCCTGGATCCATCCCAGGGGTTGCCCTGACCCAGGTGCAGCACCAGCACTTGGTCTTGTTGAACCTCATGAGATTCCCAGGAGCCACTTCTGGAGCTTGTTCAGGACCCTCTGGATGGCCCCGTCCTTCAGATGTGTCACTGCACCCTCAGCTTGGTGTCATCTGCAAACCTGCACTCAATCCCTTTGTCTGTGTCTTTAATGAAGATATTTTATAGCACTGGGAATACAGATCCCTGAGGGACACCACGGGTCACTGATAGCCATCAGACTCTGAGCCATTAACCACAACCCTCTGGAAGCGACCATCCAACCACCTTCTTATCCAACAGTCCAGCCATCAAATCCATCTCTGTCCAATTTAGGGTCAAACACCCCAGCAGCAGGTACCTAGATGATCCCCTGAGAGCTCTGTGCTCCTCCTTGCAGGTTATTTCTTTAGTGTTGCTCTCTGGCAGCTGCTTTCCTGCAAGACTGCAGAAGCCTGCAGGGCAGAGCATCAGGCTCCAGTAGGGTAGGGTTGGGTTTGGGGCTTTTTTAAGATTAAAAACTGGTCTCTTTTCTCATAGAAAACAATTAAACGGCGCAAACAGAGCACACAGCTCTGTGCAGCCACTGCCAGGACGTGTCCACTGGTGTGGCTGGGCCCTGTGGCACGGACAGGGCATGAGCTACACCGGGGGGGCAGAGGGAGCCACGGCAGAGCTGCTGGGCACCCCCTGCCTGGCAAATGCATGTCTGGAACTCTGCCACCTCACAGAGATCAGGTCTTGGTCACATCCCCCCGGGTCAGGACATGTATGTCCTGCCAGGGCTGGCAACAGAATAAATCCACATATTGCAAAAGCTGTGTCTATTAGAACCATCTGCAGCCTCACAATGCCTTCAAAGCCCAAACATCACAGCCAAGGGGTCTGTGCTTCTCAGCCTGGCAGGAAACAACGCTTTTCCTGAGAGCACATTAGCACCAAAAGGCATCACCGGCACCAATGTGGAGCAGGCAGTGGCTCAGGAGCAGCAGAATGCCCGTGGCTGTCTGCAGCATCTGGGTGCCCCCAGCCCCAGCCAGGCCATGGGAATAAGGCACACACCAAGGGTGGGACCCCTGTCAGATTTGCCCTGGGGATTGATAACATGAGGTGGCAGCAGGAAAAGGAAAGGCAGGGCAGGTAAGGCCATTCAGAAGAGAAAAACTACTCCAAATCTGCTCTTATTGTTTTCTTGCGTAATTTTTTTTTTTTTTTTAGGTGGAACAAAATTAGATAGACAAATGGCTGTTTCCTGCAGAGTAAGATAATATAATGCATAGAAAACAACATCAGCTTTCACCAAGAGCCTAGGGTGTCTTGAGATTCCCAGAAAGAGCCTGTAAATTTATTGTTTCAGAGAAAGGAAAGGAAAAGCTTGTGTTGTTTCCCTTCCCAGGGAGTAAGTTCCCTCCACAATGTTTTTGTCACTACAGAAGTCGCTTTAATGGAAACGGAAGCAGCAACATTTCCAAAGCTGAGAAATGAGTTAACGGAAGAACTAAAGTCAAACCTCCCTCCTCTGAGCCATCAGAGCTGCTGACCAAGTCCCAGGACGGGACCATTTCTATTCCTTGTAGAGACAGCCCAGAGCCCAGGAATCATAACATGCTCATGTACCAGGTCCAAACACCTGCCTCAGGCAGAGCAGGAGCAAAGCTGTGGCTTTGGACTTCAGCCATCACTACAAACTCACTGTCAAACCCTCCCCCTCCTTTTTTTCCTCACCCCAAGGCATCAGGGCTGCTTCAGCATCCCAATCACATCCAGTTCCTTCCTAAAGTCAGGCAGCATCTCCCAAGCCACAAACCATTTATTCCAGCTGCACCGGTATTGCTGTCAGAGACATTCAGATCATCTTGCTGGAAAACTCAGGGCGTTGTGCCAGGCTGGTTCTCCAACATCCAGAAAATGGATTTACACTCTTAGTGTTAAATATTTAAGATGCCCACTGTACTGGGAAACACAGCAGCCACATCTACCTCAGATTCAAACCAGCTTATTCCCAGGTAGAGCTGTCCTTTCCTCTTTTTCAGCTCTCCATGGCCTCTTTCCACCTCTCACTCCAGAAGGGCAGAAGGTCACTGTCACTCTGCTTCATTTACCTGAGTCCAGGCACTGACTTTTCCCTGCAGTTCCAACTGTAGGAAGGCTTTGAAGCAGGGCTAGGTGAGCTGGAAGACCATTTATAGATGAAAACACCTGGAACACAAGATGGTTTTTATTCCTTTTCCAAAAATATGCTTGCAAGGGATCAACTTCTTTTATCCTTTTTTTAAAAGGGTCCAAAATGCAAAAAGGATTTTGGTGAAATGGTGTTTGCATGCAGTGTCTGGGAGAAAGCTCCTACCTGGTCTCTATGTCACAGCAGCAATGCCAGTCCTGGCATAGGATCACATTATATACAGAGCTGTGCAAATTAGAAATTACTTTGGTCAGTCTTTTGTTTCTGTATTTACCAAACCGGAAATCACTACAACTTGCTCAAAGGAAACCAAAAGCAGTCTTAACCTCAAATGAGGAACCAATCCTGACAGAGCCAGAGATGGTGGTCAGAACATTTCCACAGGGAGACAGGCCAAATACTCAGAAGATAAAGAGTGTCAATATGAAAGAAATCACAGAAGTTGTCCATTAAGGCTTTTTTCTGCCTCAGATCATGCACTGCCCAACACAACCTCATCCTTTCACTTCTGTGTCTGGGATGCTGTGCTGCATTTCCAGTAAATGAAAAAACAGATGCATGCACTGCTTTAAGGAATTAAGTGGACTAATACCGAGCTTCTCTTCAGCGGAGGGTATCTGCTACAAACCCACCTGCAGGCTCTCCCCCGAGCTCATCTCCCCCCTGCCAGCCTCAGCCCTGTCCCTGCAATGCTCCTGTGCCGCTTCAGTGCTCAGCATCCATCTGGACCGAGCGCAGAGCAGACCCAGCCTCAGCTTGGGCTCACTCCTCAGCAGGGAGGGAACAGAGAGCAGTTGTGTTCCCCAAATTATGGCACAAGTGGACTTCCTTCTTCCAGCTGCTGGCCTGCAGCATTTCCCCCCCAGCCTTGCCCTGCACTCCCTGAGAGGTTTCACAGAGTCCCGAGGGTTACGTTGTGCTCCGAGGAGCCTGAGCCACAACATCCCCGTGTCCGTGCAATCCCAACTCCAGCTTGCCCAGTAGCTTTGTACCTTCCATCCTCTCAAAATGTGGCATAAGAAGAGTCTTCTTCGGGAGGAGACCTTCAGCTTGAAGATGGAAACAAGGGTTGTAGGTGCTTGGTGGTGTTACTACCACGTGTACACAAGGCATATTCCTTCCCCGAGGCAGCCATCCACCAGTCTGCTCCATGTAGCAGCCCAGCATCTGCTCCAGAGCCACTGACAGATGTGTTTATGGGATCCTGTGATCGCCTTAGGAAGGGCCCTAAGTGCTTTCTGAGCTTCCTTCCTGTTCTGCTTGTGGTTGGAAAAACAGTAATGCTTAAAAAAAAAAGTATTAAATGTACTAATGGTTCTAGTGAAAATATTCAGGAGAATAAACCCATCCAGCATAAGAGCTTTACACAAGTCATTCAGTTCTCGGGGCAGAGGATGGTGGGCAAAGCTCAACTTTATCAAAAATGCCATTAAAATGAAAAACCCTTTTGCAGGTAAACAGAGGAGAACCACAAGATTCGCTGATCAGGCCACTGCTGTGACCCAAAGGTAAATGCAGCATGACCTCAGCATCCAGTGGCTTTAGCAGTGCCCACAGCAGCCAGCCCCCCTTGCTGAGGGGGATCCCACCCAGGGGCACACGCATCCTCCAGCCTCCTCCTGGCTGTCCCTGGGCTTGGGATGCATCTCTGCTTGCTGGGGCTGGCCCCAAGCAGGGCACCAAGGCACAGATCCCAACACAGAGAAACAGGACAGGGCACCAAGGCACAGATCCCAACACAGAGACACAGGACAGGGCACCAAGGCACAGATCCCAACAGAAACACACAGGACAGGGCACTCAGAGGGGCCAATGGCATCAAGCAAAGATTAAAAAAATAATTTCATATACATCTATATGCAGACATTCATCAATTATTTGAGCTGATGGACGGCCCTACCAGCTCAGTTCCAACAAAACTGATCTCTAGAGCAGGCAATAGCTGCACAGGGCAGGGATTGTTCTCCCTTTGCTTTACACCTGGAGCTGCAGCTTTTCTAGGCAAGCACAGGACAGCAAAACCAGATCAACCCTCAGCTACCGATTTCAGTTTGGCCCAGTGACTGGGACGGAAACAGCCCTGCTGGCCTGACACCCCTCACTCCTTGCAGAGCAGGACCGGGATTTTGCATCTCTCCTGGAGCAGTCTGGGATAAAAAAACTCCTGTGCCAGTCCCAGCATCAGCCGCTTGATGGCCATCCTGCTCTGCAGGAGAGGGACACGGGGGACAGAGCAGGGCCCCGGGGCTGGGCACCCGCCAGGGACCCCCGAGCTGACCATGAGGGAGCCAAGGGATCCCCCGACAGCCCCGAGCGGCCGCCCCGTGGTGCTGTCCCTCAGCTGGGCTGCACACCCACCCAGTTCCCCCCAGCGCCCCCCACCCAAGCCTGGGTCTGCAGCTTCCAGACCTTATTTATAGCAAAGCACCTGAGTATCCCTTCCCTCTGCGCTGTCCAGTGCGGCACCTGAACTTCAAACGCTTTATTTTCACACGAAATCCTCCTTCCTGTTTATCATCCCCCCTGCCGCTTCCCGACCCTTCCCACCAAAACCACAGACACAGCTCAGGCATATCCCTTTTCCCAGGGCTCCCACTGAAGGAGGCAGCTATGGCTGGGAAAGCTGGGCTTCACACAGCCCCACAGCAGCAAACCTCTGAGCCACTGCAGAACTGCTCCTGAACTCCACAGCTCACAGCAGGCTGAGAATCCCAGTCAGGGACTTCCTACATTCAAATGCCACACTGGACCGTGAAGGGTTTGGAAGGTGGTTCGTGAAGAACCCTGGACATCCTGGAGCAGCAACAAGGAGAATTCCTGGAGCAGTCATCTTGTCTATCATGGCTTGTGACAAAGCATTAAATCAACCATGGCCTTCAGAACTCAGTAGCATCCAAGGCTGAGGGACCCTTAACATCCACTCATTGCAGTGGACATCTCCATCTCACTGTCTGGTTCAAAGATTATTTACTCCCCATGAAATCGTATTTTGCTGACATGACTTAAGCAGAACCCTTCTAGCTGATATCTAGAAGCTTCCACAGTGGCATTTTACATGCAGGCCTTGTAAAAACAGAGATGTTTCCTCACTCAAGCTACAGACCTCAGTGACCCAAAACCTCTGCCTAGAACCAGACTTCTTTCTTAAGACAAAGATATCTGGAACTCAGTTCATCATCATATAAAGGTATTTAAGAACCACCACAAAACCAGTCTGAGGAAAATCATGTTTGGTCCAAATCTTCAAAGAACATCCTAAGGCTTTGGGTATTCCTCCTGGGGGCCCTTCCAATCACCTACCTCCAGTTCCTGATCTGCAGCTGAAGGATATCACCGAGCACAGGCTGAAGCCAGGATTAAATCTGGCTACTCCAAAGCAGGGCAGGCAGAGTAGTTCAGTTTTATATGGAACTGACAGCTCACAAACATTTACAGTAACCAAAACTCAGAAGTTTCTACTCCAGCAAGACATGAGAGATCAACTTCGAACATTAGTGACTGATGTGAGACATAAAACTTGTTCAGTGGGTGCCTGGCCACTGGAACCAGAGGGCAGTGAGAATGTCTTTTAATGTAATTAAACACAGCTGTGACCCCACAATGTTAGTCCTTACCAATTTTTAATTAATTGCAGGCAGCACCCACTTCTAGCCAGCACTAGTTACATTTCTTCACAGGCTCCTATTGTTACTTTGATCATTACAACAAATGAAGTAACTTAGAACAAATGAACATTCATTTCTTTGTTTGCTAAAAACGTATAAATAAATGGAAAAGTTCTGTATTGGCATCAGTGTGGAGGTCGGAACTCTGTCAGCCACACACTCCTCTCTTGGCCAAGAATAAACCAGTGCCTCACTCCCTAACACTCAAAGGACAGCGTTAGAGGGAGACATCTTTATCCCAATGATTTTGGAGGTTTCCCATAACAGCAGCACCATAGCGAAAAGACCCCAAAGCCCGCACCCTGCGCACATTCTGCCCCTCCAAACAAAAACAGGGGTGGGAAGTGGTGTCCCTTGGGGCATTCCCAAGGCAGGGGCACGGAGGGGCCCCGAAGGACAGCGGAGGCTGCGGGAAGGGCGACAATGGCCCATCCTGGAGAGGGAAAAGTCGCCACCTGCCCCTCCTGCCGCGATGCTTTGGAGACACAGAGAGCCCTGAGCACCGAGCCCTGGACACCGAACCCCCTGCACACAGAACCCCCACCCGGCCCGGGAGCTGCAACTGCCCGGGTCGGATTCTCTTCCCAGTCACCCCAGTTTACGCTGCAGAAGCTCTTCTGCTGCTGAGGAGGGAAGGAGTCTAGGAGATGTGGGAAGCCCCTGGCTAGCGGCTTTGGCCCTGGCCCCTGAGTTATTTACGTGTGCAGGGATCACGAGTGCAGAGGCAGCTGCATCCTGGTAGCTCCAGCCCCGTGGGACCCCGATCCCCGACTGAGAAGGGAGTTTTGTAATTTGAATATGAAACACGGAGCCCAGACAAGTGGGACAAAGGCAGCCAGTGTCCCCAGACAATGGGCAGAGGGTTTGCTGGGCACCAGGCCATTCACTCAAGACTTGCTGCAGTTTCTCTCTGCCTGGAGGACACTCAGCAGGGACAGGCACCCTTCCTGAGCATCCCTCCTTCCCTGCCCTCCTGTCCCCAGGCTTCAGACTTGGGCACCTTTGTCCCCTCCCTGGAAGCCCATGGACCGCTCATTGTGGAGGTCCCAGAGCTTGGGGGCCACAGTGGGGGTGGTGTCCAGTGTCACGAGGCCACAGTCCAGCACAGCCATGGCCAAACCAAGGGACCACGGTCACTCCCCACTTCTGCTTTGTCTCAAGCCAAGGCCCAGACCAGTTTGGACCATCCTGGTCTTGCTGGTGGCACCTCAGGGCCAGCGACCAGGGAAGGTTCTCCCAGGTTTTTTGAGGACTGCAGCCACTGCAGGATCTCAGGAGATGGATGAGATGGAGGAGAGACAAATAGGAGAGTCCTGACAGAGCCAGGGAGGGCCAGGTACATCTGTGACTGGCCAGGCAGAGGGAGCAGCTCTGACTGTGCAGGGGGAGGCAGCCTGGCTGGAGGGGGACCATGCCCTGCCATCAGAATGCCTTCCCTCAAGCCCTCGGATCTGTGCATTTCCCAGCACGACTCATTGCAGCACAGATCATTAGCAACATTGCCAGCTATTTAATCTGAGTGCTCGGTATAAGCTCCCAAAAACTGCCTTGGCAGATTTCTGTCTACACACTCGCTCTGTGAAAAACACTGTTCCACGTGCCTTGAAACAGGAGGAAAACCCCACACCTCCCTGGGCAGCTTGAGACCACATCCTCTCATCCTCTCACTGGTTGCCTGGGAGAAGAGCCCGACCCCCACCTGGCTACTTCCTCCTGCCAGGGAGTTATAGAGAGTGATAAGGTCACCCCTGAGCGTCCTCCAGGCTAAACACCCCCAGCTCCCTCAGCCCCTCTTCATAGGACGTGCACTCCAGACCCTTCACCAGCTTCATTCCCCTTCTCCGGACTTGCTCCAGCACCCCAATGTCCTTCCTGAATTGAGGGGCCAGAACTGGACACAGCACTTGGGTCCTCTCCCAGACCTAGGAGGGTTTTAGGGACTTCCAGCGCCACCAGTATCAGTGCCATCTCTGTGTTGGTGCAGACCAGCCAGGCTTCCTAAAGGGCACTGGGCAGCTCTGCAGGGACTGTGGGGTGCTGAGGGATGCTGAGCCCCAGGGCTGTCCCCTGGAGCAGCCAGCCATGGAAACCAGCGCTGCTTCCTCCCCCTCGGTGCCCCGGCTACCCAGCTCCTCTCTGTTCAAACCCTCTGCTATTTTCCCCGGCGCCTGGGGATGGCATCACCTCCTCATTGTTCAGGATGTGCCATGAGGGGCTGGAGGCTTTCCCCAGCCTCTTGCACCCTGCACAGAGTGTGTGGATGAGGCTTGTTTGGGCGGAAAACAAAGAGATGCCACATTTGAAACAGAGCTCTTCACTCATTTCCAGCTTCAAGCCCCTGGCACTTCCTGGGGAGCTCTGGGACCTGCTGCAGTCCACACAGGGCTGAGCATTCCCTCATGATTCCATACCTGGGGGTCTGCCAGAGACCATTTGGGGCCCCACAGCTGCGCTCCAGGACTCAGTGGGGCATTTTGGAATACGTGGAATTGGAATTTGGACTCTGTCAAGGACACTGTGGGGCTCTGCAGATACAATTCAAGGCCCATGGGGACATTTTTGGGTGCCAGGGATGCAATTTGAGGTCCCCTGTGCAAAATCTGGGGCCCTGTGCCGGCAATGTGGGGCCAAGTGGAGCATTTTGGGGTGGCAGGGGTGTGATCTGGGGCCCCTACGCACAATTTGGGAGCTGTGACATCCCCTCAGGGAGACGGCCAACCCCCATAGCCACACACACCCCAAAGCTCTCCCTAGACCTGCCACCCTCCATCCCACAGAGCTGCTGACACATCCACTGCCAAAACCAACCATGATTGCCACTGAAATGCCACCTCAGCAGGCCTGGGCAGGATGGACTCAGGGATGGGTGGCTCTGGGGCTGCTGTGGGGGAGGTTTGAGGGCAATGACCATGATCTGGGGCAATTTTGGAATCTGGGAATATCTCTGGGTAAGCTCCCAGGCCTTTGGTGGCCACAACACAGGGGTTGCCGACATGCTCGCTCCTGGGGTTGGGAAGATAGAGTGGGCACAGTGTGGCGAAGCATGTGGGGGACACAGGGATAGCTTTGGCTGGAGAAAAGAAGGTTTTAGAGTGATCTCAGAGCCCCTGCTGGTGTCTGAAGAAGCTACAAGAAAGCTGGAGAGGGACTTTGGACAAGGGCCTGGAGTAACAGGACAAGGAGGAATGGCTTCCCACTGCCAGAGGGCAGGGTTAGATGGGATATTGGGAAGGAATTCTTCCCTGTGAGGGAGGTGAGACACTGGCACAGGTTGCCCAGAGAAGCTGTGGCTGCCCCATCCCTGAAACCAACCAAAGCCAGACTGGATGCAGCTTGGAGAAACCTGGTTGAGTGAAAGGTGTGCCTGTTCGTGGCAGGGGGGTTGGAACAAAACGATCTCTAAGGTCCCTTCCAGCCCAAACCCTCCTGTGAAAAAAACCTCATTCAGGAAGGGCGAGAGCCCTTGAACGTGTGAGAACTCTGAGACAGTGGCTCTTCCCAGGGAAAGCCTCAGCGAGGGATCAACTTGCCAAACAAGCCTCGGGCCAGGTGTGCTGAGGAGGAAGCATCCACTGCCTGTGGGACAGGCCAGGAAGGACACGGTCTGCTCAGCATGCTCAGGGCACTACACATCTGAAGGACACCACGGGCTTGGGCGTGTTTCTCCACCTTTATTGACGCACAGAAAGCCGCACCTCTGCTGGGCTCACCGGCGCCAGCAGCACAGCGTTTGTAGAATGCCCCATGATCTTCGCTGCCCCATTTGAGATCTCAGGCTCAAGCCAGCGTGAAATGCCAGGGAACTGATAGAGATATCCCTGTCTGCCTCCAAGGGCTCGAGGGCTGTGACCGAAAGAAACAGAGCCGAGCTGGAGCCGCGTGTGTGCAGAGCTCCCCCGGACTGCCCCCAGACCACTCACCACTGAGGATGTCGCTCTGAGTCTCCTCGTTCTGCTCCCTCACGTGCCTCATGGCGCGCCCTGGGCACAGAGCTCCGTCATTCCCTGCTCCCAGCGTGCTCCCAGCAGCGTGACCCCCGGCCCCGCCGCCCTCCCCCTCCGCAGGGCTGACCCCGGGGGCCACCGGCAGCCTCAGCGAGTGGGACCGAGCAAAGCGGCCACCAAGCCCACCCTGCGGCAGGCGGGCAGAGCGAGGCTGAAGCTCTGGACAGAGCGGCCAGGGCTGGGGTAGCCACAGGGTTGCCCCTCACGGGGCGGCTGGGGATGGAGTAGCCACAGGGTTGCCCCTCGCTGCCGGAGCAGCGGCAGGGACGTGGCCAGGCTGTCCCAAAGAGGGCCGGGGGCTGTGACTCACCGATGAACCTGACGGCCGCCAGGCGCACCGTGTCCTGAGGGTCCCTCAGGTAGGGCAGGCTCTGCTTCACATACTCTTCAGCCTTTTTGCTCTTCACCAGCTGCAGGGAGCACCAGGGATTCTCCAGGCTTGTCACAGAGCCCCCCAGTTGGCAAGCAGTCCCTCCTGCCAGCACCCCCCATTGCTGAGCCCTCTCTCCTACTGAGTGCGGGGAGGGGAGAGGGGCCTGGAGAGGAGCCCCTGGGGCTCTGTTCTCAAGGACAGGAACAAGGCTGCGGCTCCAGGTCCTGCCCAGCCCTGCAAGCAGCACTCGGAGCAGGCTCTGCTCCCCTGGGCTCTCGTGGGGACAGACATGGGACGGGCACAGACATGGGACATGGACAGCCCTCACCCAGCCTGGGCACCGGGGCAGGTCCTTACCAAGCATTCTCCAAGCTCCCACATCCGCTCTCTCTGCAGAAGGTGCTCGAGTTTCTTCCATTTTAGAAGCTTTGCGGCAGCTAAAAGGGCTTCCCTGGAGGCCTGCAGGACAGCATTAGCTCAGAGGTGGCACCAGGGCCTGGGGAAAGAGGCCTCTCAGCTTTATTCCTGCAGTGATCCTGCCCTTAGGAAGCTGTGACTTGTCCTAGCCCACATGTTTTGGAGTTTCTTGGGGACAGCGCTGGGCAACAGAAACTGAGGCTGGAAGCCCTGGCCTCTGACACTGAGGGAAGCTGAGGAGCCCCTGGGCTTCTGGGGACACGCGTGTTCAGGCCTCAGGTGCTGCCTCAGTGGCCACGGGCTGCTGCCGAGCCCTGCTGGAGCAGGCAGGGCAGGAGCTGGAAATGGCCGTGCCAGCTTGTCTGTCCCTGCTGGCGCTGGTTCCGCAGGGATCTTCCCCAGGGGCTGGGCCAGGGGAGCGCCGCCCGCTGCCAGCAGCCCTTGCCCCTATGCCCGGGGCTCCTGGGGGGTGCCAGCCCCCTCCCATATCAGTGCTCAGCCTTGCAATCCGTACCTTGGCCACGCTGGGGGCCTGGTCGTTCATACGGAAGAGGAGCGGGACCAGTGCATTCTGCATCTCCCTCCTCATGCTATTCTCATCCTTCTTCACCACGTACATCAGCAGGTCCCTGAAAAGGCACAGGGAGAGCTCTCGCAGCCGGCTGCACTCCTGGTAGGAAGGAGGAGAGGTGAGCTTTGGAAACAGCGGCTCCCTGCCCGCAGCCGAGGGGAGGGGACACGCTCCAGGGTCAGATTCCAGAGCGGGCAGAAGCAGCGATGGGCTGCAAAGCCCGGAATCCATTCCAGGAGAGCTCAGCCTGCTCCAAGCACTGCTTCCAGGGCTGCAGGGCAGCTGCCATTGCCCAGTGCCCGTCCACGGGGCTCAGGCTCCCGTGTCAGCCTCACCGAGTCAAAGAGCGGCAGGATCCTCCCCACCAGCAGCATAGCGATGGAGCTGGCCTCTATCTTATTCAGCTGACCCAGGACATTTTGGAAGATCACAAGGACCTTCATCTTTTCATCGTTTCTGCCATCTTCCAGTATCTTCATCATGCTTGGCAGGAAGACCTCAATTTTTCCTGCCTTTATGAAGAAGAGAATTTTTGTTTTCTGAAAAGGCTGTGTCTGGAGACCTCCCCAAGTGGCCACCCCGGGCCCCACCATGGCAGGGAGGGTGTTTGGAGCAGTCACCCTCCATCGAGCCCAGGCCAAGCCACTGCCTTACATGCAGCCCCAGGCCTCGGTTGCCAACGTGGCTGCCCCGATATCACCCTGCTCACCATCTCGGCCCTCTCCGACAGCCTGACGAGGCCTTCCAGCAGCAGGGAGACCGTCACCACACTGCCACGCTTCTGATCCCTCCTGACAGCGGACTCGTCATCCAACGCCTCCAAGTCAGTCTGCTCCGAGGGTGGCTGCAGGAACAAACCCAGAAGTGAGGTGCTGGCAGAGGGCTCACGGAAGGGGACTGGGGCCTTTTCTGCTAACTCACATCTCCGTGAGAGGTGCAGGTGCCTTCTTCCGGAGAGCTGCCCAACTGGTTGTGGAGCAAGGTAGCAAACTCCATTAGGACCTTCTCAAAAATCTCAGGTATGGAGGCCAGAGTGTCCCACAGTTCCGTCACAGTGCTGGAAGCCAGGAGGCTGCCTCAGCCACAGCACTATGGCCAGGACCAGCCCCACAGAACAGAGCCCATGCTGGGGGCCTCCAGGAGGCCTGCCCAGGCAGGCAGGACAGGGAATAGGGGAAGTTCTCTGTGGGGCTGGGAGCACCGAGCTGGCTCTGGACTGGCTTGGCCAGCTTTGGCTGCTGCAGGCCCAGCTGACTGGCCAGAGAGCTGGAAAGGTTTGTGGGATGGAGGGCCGGACGCCATGGGGTGTCCTGCAGCATTTCTTGGAGCTGACAGCCAGAGTCTCAGGGTCCCTTTCCCCACACGGAGCAAGCCCTTCAGACTGTCAGGGCCAGTACCTGTCTCCTTGAAGAACCATCTTGCACAGGCTGATGACCACTGCCGAGCAGTACTCCCTGGTCAGCAGGAAAAGCAGTGACTCCGCCTCCTCACAGCCTGACTCTGCGTTGATGCACGGCAGCTTTCCAAGGATGCAGTTCATTATTTTGGGGATCTGGAGAGGACACAGGTAAGGATGGCACTGCCACTGGAGCGCAGCCATGTCCTCAGCTGCCCTTCCCATTCCTCTCTGCTGCCTTTGGGTGGCTTCAGGTGCCCAAGTCACCTGGATTTGTGAGGGAGGGATAGAGGGAGGAGCAAGGCCAGACAGGGCTGAAGATCAGGGCAGTCCAGTCCCAGGCCACTTACCTCTGTCAGCCAGAATTCCGGGTCTTCCATGGCCACATCCAGCATGACTCTGGGCACCTGCTTGTTAGTGATGCTGGGATCGTTCATCGCCTCGATGGCCACGAGGACGACGTCTGTCCTCTCACTAGACTGGAGGTATTTTCCGAAGATCTACAGCAGGAAGGAAGGAAAACGTGCCACTACAGGCCCTGATGGTGCCGCTTGGCTGGGCTGAGGTTTCTGGCGGTGCTGGCAGCAGTGCCTGCAGTCCCTGCCTGGGAGAGGGTGAGGAGAGAGGGCTCTCCACATCGGGGAGGAGGGCTCATGGGCATGGGGTGCTGGCCCTACAGGGAAGCAGGGGCTTGCTGGGGGCCAGGAGGGCTGAAGCTCCTGGTGGGGCTGGAACTGCTGCTGGGACACTGGAGTGCAGCCTGTGTGTTGCCCCTGCTCGGGGATAGCAGGAACTTTC
The DNA here is from genome assembly GCA_013397565.1 of Ptilonorhynchus violaceus. NCBI lineage: Eukaryota > Metazoa > Chordata > Aves > Passeriformes > Ptilonorhynchidae > Ptilonorhynchus > Ptilonorhynchus violaceus. Next base: position 35,095 of record VZRJ01006073.1, read on the forward strand.
TTGCCAGGGCAGCGAGGCCCTGCTGACCCCGCTGATTCTGGGGCCCTTTGCTCACACAAGTGCCACCAACAAGAGTCCCGAGCAAGGGGGGAGCTCATTACCTTGGTACAGTCCGTGATGCTCAGAGACAACAGCAAGGAGGTGGTCAAAGATTCCCAAACGAGTTGGCTTGTCCTGTCCTTTGGCCTTGACTGGACTAAATAGCAGGGCAAACACAGAAGAGTCAGTAAGACAGAGCTGCTTTGCCAGCAAGCTCATCAAACCACCCTGACATCTGCTTGCAAGATGGCAGGACAGAATCCGTCAAGATTTCTGGAGGGTGTCAGCAACAGCTTCTTGCTACAGGCAAGAGGGACCAGCCAGGGTGGGGGATCTGCTCTTCCCTAATAGGGAAGACTCGGCTTTGGGACATGGGAGTCAATTGTAGCTTTGGCTGTGGGGGCCACAAGCCAGTGGGGTTCAAGGTCCTGAAAGGAAGGAGAGAAAGGAGAGCAGTAACAAACAGATCCTGGACTTGAGGTGAATCAGCTTCGCAGCAAAGTGACAGCTGGCATGCTACAGAAAGCAGCTGGGAGGGGCAAAGGAGGTCAGGAAGCAGATCTATCCAGAGGTCTGTGTGCACAGGGATGGAGGCCACAGCTGCTCTTGCTTTTTTACTTACAGATGAATTCAGCAAGAGAAGAAAGAGTGTGGAAAGCTGTATAGTTTGTTTGTTCTTCAGAATATCGGAGAAGGATGAGACGTCCCAGCAGCTTTCCCAGGACTGGGAGTTGGAAGCCTCCAGGGCAGACAGGTCCAGAAGTGTGTTTTCCCTTGACAGAGGGCTGGATGAGGGAGGCATGAGAAGAAGGGCTAAGAGAAGGAAGTTGGTGCCGAAGACCTGTACCCAAGAGTGTGGCCAGGGCTGGATTCCCAGTGAATCTGGACTTTGCAGGGCTCTATGGCCCCACCTCTTGGAGCAACCAGCTGGGCAGCAGCCCTGGCACAGAGAGTGGCAGGGAGTGGGGCATGGCCCGGCTGGAGTGCGCCTCGTCCATACCTTCAGACTGGAATAGTTGGACAGCAGATTGGTCAGGACACCAATCCTCCCCATGGCCCTCTCCCGCACAACTTCCCTCTCAGATGTGGTGAAGATCAGCAGCATCTGGGGTGAGAGAAGCTGCTGGTGAGCACCGGGAGCAAGCACAGCTCTGCTCCTGGGCCAGGCTTATACCGTCCCTCAAGGCTTCCTCTGACCTCACACAAAGCCTGCAGTGGGGTGCCTGTCCCTGAGGTCTCTCACAGGCCTGGAAAAAGGTCCCAGGACAACCTTTTGGCCAGGCAGGTGCCACTCTCTGCAGTGACTGTGCTCCAGAGGAGCCTGGTGCCAGCCCCTGCTTCCCCACGGGAGGTGAACACCCTCCCCACGTCACACTCTGCCTGCTCAGCACTGGACCGGGCAACCCCTCCCCTCCAGGGTGAGGAACAGCCCTGGGACCCCCACTCTGCTTGTGCCAGACCTCCAAGATGTCCTGCAGCTCCTTGCTGACACTGGAGGCAGGAAAGCTGAGCACCATTGTCCTCAGCATCATGTCCAGGGATTTCAGGGTCTGCAGAGAGGACAGAGAGCAGTGGCCGTGATTCTGCTGTTCCCCACACCCCCAGGAGACTGCCCTGAGCTCTCAGTGCCAGAGGAGGATGCCCACACTGCCCAGGGGAGACACAGGGATACACAAACTGCTGGGGACAGAGCAGCCGGGCCCATGGGACGAGCACAGAGCCACAAGGCTGGGAAAGCAACACCAACACCCTGCCCTGCCTCAGATCTCTGGTCATGGAGCAGCACAGGGTGGCCAGGGAGCATCCCAGAGGGACTGGAGGCCCCTGGAGCTCACCCAGCACTTACCTCGAAGTAGAGGGAAGCTTCCCAGTGTGGCATTTGCTTCTCTGGGGGAAGCCAGAAGACACTGGAGAAACACGAGGAGAGGAGGCTTTTGGTTTTGCCCTGCAGCACATTCTCCACCAAGCTGCAGGAAGAGAGCAGGGACAGTTGGACACTGGTGCTGGGAGCAGCTCCTCGAGGCCTCATGCAGGTGGCCTCAGAGCTCTGGGGCAGGGGGCCCACCTTAATTCATTGATGGCAAGCATGGCAAGATACCGGACCCGTGTGGACAGGGAGTCCCTTGGCTCTTTATCCAGGAGCTCCTGCAGAACAGAACCAGGATGGGACCCGGCAGCTGCCAGCGCCCAGTGCCTCCAGTCCCTGACGCACCCAAGCACTGTCCACAGCGGGTGCCAGTGCCAGGGGTGCTTGTCCCCTTCCCCAGAACACCAGGCATCTCCTCACCTTGATATGCTCTGCCACTTCACATGTTTGGCAGAATAAATCCAGGCCCTGGGTCATTTCATTTTTCAAGGCGGTCTTGCACACGACGTAGATGCTCTTCAGAAATGTTTCCTTGTGGGTGTCCTGGCAGCCAGGGGATAGAGAGACAAACAGGGAGCCTGGGAGGGCGGACACAGCCAGGGGGACCGGAGCACTGGGGGTGCAGTGCCCTGTGAGAAAAACAGCTCTGCCCAGCCAGCTCCCCTCCAGCAGCCCAGCAAAGCCCCTGCCAGCAAATGGCAGCACAGTCGCTGTCCAACTGGCCACAGGTACCTTGTCAAGGCTGCTGACGAAGGCCATGATGAAATCCACAGCTTCCTCTGACTCTTCATATACAGGCAACCAGCTGGTGTCTGCCAGGGGGGAAGAGCAGGGACGGGTGCAGAGGCTCTGGCCACAGGAGAGAGCCAAGGAGACCCACCCTCCACCCAGCCCCGTGCCCTCTGCCCTGGCACAGCCTTTTTCCTGAGCAGCTCGTGGCTGGAGAGCGCCTGGCAGAGGAGCTGCCCTGCTGGAGCCGGGCAAGCCCCAGTGCCCCGGGCTGAGGAACACGCTGGCAGACAGGCAGGAAAGGTCCAGAGTCCCACTGCCCCTCGTTGCCCACGCCCTGGAGCCCCTCCGCTCTGTTTTTCCTTGGGAGAGGCTGTGCTGGGGCTGGCGTCCAGCCCTGAGCAGCCCTGGCATTCAGGCGACATCGTGCCCGTCCCCCAGGACCGCCGTTGTCATCGTGCCAGGAAAACGTGCCCCTGGCGTCGTGCAGGGTGTGCTGGCGGGCCCCAGCCCAGCCCCACGGGGCCCCTCACTCACCAAGCTCCAGGGGCTGCATCGTGGTCGTGTCGTAGAAGGGGAAAAACTGGAGATGTATCGAGCTGCTGTCCTCGGAAGAGCTGTCCTCCTCCCAGGCCTCCCCGGGGGACGCAGAGGTTCTCTCCCCCATCCTGTGGGATAGACACTATGGGGGGTGCCGAGGTGGATGTTGGGGTGGTGTCATGGGATGCTTTGGCAGAACACTTTGGCAAAACACTTGGGCCCCACGGGGCTGCCAGGGATGGTGGGGCAGGAAGCGGGCTGCTCTCAGGGGCTGCTTGTCAGCTCCAGGCTTCTGCCCGTGCGGATACGGTGGGCAGCAGCCATGCTGACCACTCGTGCTGCAGTGGGGTGTCACAAGGGGCCCCACTGTGACACGGCACCTGCCTCTAGCCACGGGTCCCAGTGCCCATTGACACGGAACCTGTCCCCACCAATGGGTCCCAGTGCTCATTGACATGGAACCTGTTCCCACCAACAGGTCCCAGTGCTCATTGACATGGAATCTGTCCCCAGCAACGGGTCCCAGTGACCAGGCAGGGAAGGGCAGGGTGTCCCTGGGGCACGGGGCTCAGTCCTGGGCACCCAGGGTGCCTCCAGACCCCACTTTGCCCTCATGTCCCCTCGGGACATCCCTGGTGTTCTCCAGTGCATCCCAGAGTCCCGTGTTCAGACATTCCCCTGTGCCTTCAGGACATCCCTTTCCTTTCAGGATCCTGCGGAGCCCACCCTCTCTGGGGGGCTTAGGAGAGAAGGGGGGAGGATGGAAACCCCCAGGATAAAGCCCTAAGGGCCATGATCATCGTGGGAGCTGTTGTCCTCTGCTACAGCCCAGGTGAGCAGCCCAGCTGGTGTGGGGTGCTGTGGGGACTGGGGGGCAAACTGGGGCCTCTAGAGCACATCAAAAGCTGCACTGGGGTGCTGAGGGGGCAACAGGTCCCAGTTTGCCCCCTGGTCCCTGCAGCACCTCTCTGGCAGCCTCCTTGCACCTTCAGGAACCCTTCCTTGGCCCTCATTTTACACAAAACCCCACAGTTTGCCCTTCCTGGGGCCAGGAAAGGCCCCTCAGCCACAGTCTGACCACAGGACTCCTCCATCCACCCTGTAGATGTCTTCAGATCACTCTAGATCACAGAATCATTGAGCTTGGAAAAAACCTCTAAGATCTTCAAGTCCAACCTTTGACCAATCACCACTTTGTCAATTAAACCAGAGCACTGAGTGCCACATCCAGTGTTTTCTTGAACGCCTCCGGGGATGGGTACTCCCTTCTAGTGCCTGACAACTGTTTCCAGGAAGAAATTCTTCCTGATGATCACACAGAACATCTTCTGAGGCCTTCAGTGCACCCTGGTTCACCTGCAGAAATGCCCCTGGATAGGGGGCTCGCCACACTGGACTCTACAAAAACACTTTATTCCCCTCAGCGATCCCCCACAGCTGTTGTTTATGTCCCAGAGCCTTCTCAGGACCCCTCCTGTCCCCTCCTGAGGCACTGCTGGTGATGGGGGCACTCTGTCTGTCCCCCAACCCCTCTAGGACCCCACAGCTGCCCTCCAACCCCTCAGTGCAGGGGCTGGTGGAGCCCCCAAACCTGTGGGGGAGCCCAGGCTGGCCATGAAGGCACCTCGGAGCTGCAGCCCGTGCTGGTGTGCAGGGATGGGGAGACGGCCTGGCTGGAGGGTGCCCAGTCCTTACCTCCAGAGTGGAAGAGTTGGACAGCAGAAGGGTCAGGACACCAATCCTCCCCACGGCCCTGCTCTGCACAACTGCTCTCTCAGATCTGGTGAAGTCCAGCAGCATCTGGGACGAGAGGAGCTGCTGGTGAGCACTGCAGCAGACACCCTGCAGGGGGAGGAACAGCCCTGGGACCCCCACTCTGCTTGTGCCAGACCTCCAAGATGTCCTGCAGCTCCTTGCTGACACTGGAGGCAGGAAAGCTGAGCACCATTGTCCTCAGCATCATGTCCAGGGATTTCAGGGTCTGCAGAGAGGACAGAGAGCAGTGGCCGTGATTCTGCTGTTCCCCACACCCCCAGGAGACTGCCCTGAGCTCTCAGTGCCAGAGGAGGATGCCCACACTGCCCAGGGGAGACACAGGGATACACAAACTGCTGGGGACAGAGCAGCCGGGCCCACGGGACGAGCACGGAGCCACAAGGCTGGGAAAGCAACACCAACACCCTGCCCTGCCTCAGACCTCTGGTCATGGAGCAGCACAGGGTGGCCAGGGAGCATCCCAGAGGGACTGGAGGCCCCTGGAGCTCACCCAGCACTTACCTCGAAGTAGAGGGAAGCTTCCCAGTGTGGCATTTGCTTCTCTGGGGGAAGCCAGAAGACACTGGAGAAACACGAGGAGAGGAGGCTTTTGGTTTTGCCCTGCAGCACATTCTCCACCAAGCTGCAGGGAGAGAGCAGGGACAGTTGGACACTGGTGCTGGGAGCAGCTCCTCGAGGCCTCGTGCAGGGGACCCATGAGGGATGGGCAGATCCCCCCCAGAGGGCTGAGTGTCCCCTCACCTTGATTTTCCCTGCCAGCTTGCATGTGTGGCAGAATGAATCCAGGCCTGGGACAAGCCACGGTTCCAGGTATTTCCGCACAGGGAAGTGACCAGGAGGGTTTTCTGGCTGCTCTGAGCTGGGGGTCCCCAAGGCTTCAGGAGCAGCCAAGCCAGCTCATGGGGCAGCTGCAGGGTGGGTGGAAACAGATTTCCCATGGGCATCACTCAGTCCCCTTGGTCAGGGACAGAGGCATCTGCCCCTGGAGGGACTTTTTTTCATGCAAAGGTATTTACATGTTGAAAAAAAATTGCAGGAGAAAAACACCTTTTGATCTCAGCCCTTCTCAATCCCATTGCCTGCTCCTGGGGAGGTTTGGGTCTTTATTAGTGATGACCTGAAGTGCATCATCAACTGCTGCTCCATTACAAGACCAGATTGGGCTGTGGGGCTGATTTACTTGGGGAAGGTTGTGCAGCAGAACCTCCAGTACCTCTACATAAGAACATTGGAATCACAGGCATTTCAAGAACATTGGAATTCAGGGGTCAGAACAGCCACAGCTCACTTTAGAGCCTCGACCCAGAGATTGGGGAGCACACACAGGAGACAATTTTACTGCTACCACTAATAACAGCAGCTTTACTAAGCCCATAAAAAACAATTACTGGTGGCGTTGAAAAATAATGAAGTAGGGGTAAATAATTTACAGGGTGCCTGCAAAGTAAAGAGGAGGAGAGGGCCTGTTTAAAACCCTGTCAGCTGTGACTGCTCTGAAGCAGCCCCCAGAGCCTGCAGCAGTCCTCAGTTAGGTGCACATTATTTAATTGGTTTCCAGTGATTTTCTGGACTGCTAATCACCAGGATGTAATTAAAAACCTGGGCAGCATGTTGAGTGCTATAGCACATTAGAGATGTTAAACTCCTGAGAGTTCCTGTGATAGGGATGGCTGTTCCCTTTGCTTGGAGTGTGAAACACCCAGAGAGGAGGCACCTGCAGGTGGGTGAAGCAGAGGGATGCAGGGCAAGTGGCCACCAGGAGCTCCTGGGGAGTCAAGGTGAAATATCCGTAAACGTTCCGAAAAACATCCACTGCTCATGAAAAAAGAGATTTGGAAAAGCCGTGAATTTTGGAAGGGACAGAAGTTCTCCTTCTTACAGGCATAGGCTGTCTCACTGAAGACTGGGGGAAAAAAAAGGAAAAATGAAGTTTTGCTTCACCGTTTTGAGTTTTTTAACTACTCATTAAACGGCTTGTGGTCTCCCAGATCCTCACAGTTTAATGAATCATCTTCATGTTTCTGAGGATCAGCTACTATGTTGAATAAAGCCCAGCCGTGCATTCACCCCTGTGTGTACAGGATAGTGGGGGGAGAAAACTTCATTTAAAAAAAAAAAGGCCAGTAATTAATTCCACCATTCTTTTTGATAAGTTTTCCCAAGACCCAATTTTTGCTCAAAAAGCCTAAACTGATGCCATTCCTCAAGTGTCTTTAAATGAAATGCCATCATACCCACATCATCCCCTAGAGTTTGGCGTTACATCTACCTGGTCTGATTTCTTCCTCAGAAGCCTTTCCCAAGTGATTCACTCTCTCCAAATGCTCTGCTCGAGAAGTCTCAATCACAAGTCCCTCATGGCCTCAAACAAAGGATTATCTCTCACTTCATCTTCTTACAGAGCCTTCTTCATGGGGTCCTGGTCACAGCCAGGGACCTACATGATGCTCTAACGTGTATGCCCAAACCAGAAACCACACGTTATATGCATGACCCAAGCCAGACAAAATTACCATTTAATTCCAAAGTAGATGCTCAGTCCAGAGACTCCACCCATCCTAGATGAGCATACCCCTCTGATGTTCCCCTTCCAGCTCCACAGCTCACTCCTGATCCAAGACTTCTTATCAGTGCACAATTCCACCACAGGCAGCACATCAACAACTGAGCCAAACATTTTGCCAAAGCACATCCAGCACCACAGCTTCAGTCACCAACTGGGATGGTGAAGCCTCCCCCACCATGCAACAGCGCTGCTTGCACATTCAAACATCAGAGAAAACTGGAAAATGAAAATGGTTTGGCATCCCCCAAACCTATTACGTCCAAAAGAAACAAGACTCCCCTTGCTTTCCAGGGAAAACAGGAGGTGAAAGTAGAACTGGCTGTTAGAGGAAACATGAGTTGTGCTGTTCTAACCAGCTTTGGCTTTATCTGCACTTTCCCAGGCTGAGGAGTCACTGAAATGGAGAATTCCCTTTCTGGTGATTAGATTATTGCTGGGAAGAAAAGAGTTTGTGTTTGTGCATTTGTTTTGTTGCCTTGTTCTTTCTAAAGGTTTTCCAGGTAAACACTTCCCAGCAGAGCTGAATGGGATTCAGTACGTGCTGCTTTGGGCTTTGAAAGCTGGAGCCCTTTCCCGCACTCCCCCTGTTCCCCTCAAGGCCTGACGTTTTGGCAGTCCCAGGCAGAAAACCCACACTGTGAGCAGGGATGTAGCAGGAAAGGAATGCTCGTCCCCACGGAGCAGCCAGGGAAGATGCCACTCCTTTCTGCGGCAGCACCGCTGGCAGCCGGGACTGCAGAGCCTTTCCAAAGCTCGTGGGGAGCATCTCCAGTCTGCAAGAGATGGGCTCGACTGGAATGATCCTGGCTGGGGGATTCACAGAGGTTTCTTGGCCTTGGCAGTCTCCCCCAGCATTTATTGCATGCTGTGCTTCCTTTCATGAGCAAAATCCGGGATAATGTGTCTGCTGACAACTGCAGCTCCTGAGCTCGTGATACTCCTCAGCTCAGCACAAAGACCACCAGCCTCAAGAGACTGCTCCCTTAGGAGAAGGCCTCCCCACGGGCAGCTCAAGCCCAGACTCCTGCTGGCTGCACAGAGGCTGCTGGCAGATGAGTGTAAATAACTTATTTTTGCCCTAGGTCACTAAATAAAGTTGTGGCAGAACCAGATTTTGAGGTTCTCGTCCTTTAACTGCTCTGAGCCAGGAAGGAACGGAGAAATCCACACTGCTGATTCCCAAATACAGCACTTCCAAGCCATAGAGAATTCCTGAAGAGCTGACCGAGAAGGCAGCCCTCGTGCCTGCAAAGAGCTGCGCTGCTGGGCACAGCACATGGGAGGGGTGATGAAAGAATAGTTTGTTCTTTCCTGTGCCAAGGCAGGACAAGGTAAATTCCACAGGAGGGACCTGCCAAGGGCTGTCGGGGGGACCAGGGCAATGTTCTCTGAGGGTGGCGAGGCCCTGGCACAGGTTGCCTAGAGAAGCTGTGGCTGCCCCATCCCTGGAAGTGTTCCAGGACATTTGGACAGGGCTTGGAGCAACCTGGGATAGTGAAAAGTGTCCCTGCCCAGGGCAGGGAGTGGAACTGGATATGCTTTAAGGATCCTTCCAACCCAAGCCTAAGATTAACCACACTGTCACCCTAAAATGCAGAGGGTTCCTAAAATGCGCCTGTTCCCTGTGTTTGCAATTCTTTGTAGTGTGACATCACCACGCCTGTACTGAGTCATGCACAAGGAAAAAAAATAAAAATAATTCAGCACATTAGTCACAAGAGATCAAAATCACTTCCATGCATTATGATTTTGCAAACATTAATCTGCAAATCTTCTGTCAGAAATGAGGTAATTACTATCTTGAAGAAAAAACTACTCTTTATCAGATCACTTTTAAAAACATAATAATAAAGGAACCACAACTTCAGTCCTTAGCAAACAAACAGCGGCAAAGGTCATGACAACAGCAAACACAGACAATGTGGGCAGAACAATAACTTCACTTCCCAGAACCTGTTCCCATTTTCTGCTAAGTTTTAGTTCAATCATGTCCAGTCACAGGGGAAGGACTCTCCCAGCAGACTTCCCCCAGCCTGGCCCTTACCAACAACCATCGCTTCGGCCTGGTCACGTGTCCTTTTAGTGCCACATCCAAGCTCAAACCTATCCCTGAGCTCTCCTGGCTGCAACCGGGAAAGAGCCATGGGCCAGCTCAGTCAATACACCAGCAGGGACCCAAATAAAATGAGGGACCTAAATACAGGTGACAGCTGTCCCAGAGCCCCACAAACCAAAATCACAGCCAGTGCAGAGGTGGCTGCAGCTGAGACCTGCTCAGCCCACGCCTGCAGTGCCACAGGCAGTGGTTTATCAGCAGAATGTGTCCTCTGGAGTAAAGCTGAGCCTTTACAGGAACAGGTGAATCTGTGAAGACCAACTCATTTTCTTAACCACATGATATTTGAAAGGTTTGTTCCATCCCCAATTCAGAGCTTGGGGAAAAAGAGAGATTAAGGATGAGGCAGCAAATTATCAAAAATACAAATGGCACAATGCAATACCCCTATGAGAGGCAGGAATACAAAACAAACACTTTAAAGGACATTAAAATGAAAAAGAACGACATTCAACTGGAAGAAATCAGATGGCATGCTCAGAGGACAGAGTAATGAATCCCGCAGGCTAACACATCCTCTCGGGATTGAGAACTTTCTCACTGATGACCTCACTTCATCTGGCCACCAGGGTTTCTGTAGAAGACAAGAATGCACCTCATCTCTCCTCTAAACTTCAGCAGGTGCTCGGGTCGGTGACTCAAACGTGAGTCACACGGGCACAAGGCCAGCAGAGGATGTTACACACACAAACTCACAGCTGCACAAGCCTTCCTAGAAATACTTGTAGTGGAGGAGGAGCATTTCAAGCACCCTCAATCTTGAGTGGCCTTCAAAACTGTTTCAACAATTGCAGTTGATATTGAACACGGACATTTTTATCTTCTCCAGCCAAGTATAGTGTTCCCTCCATGATAAACGCAATTTATTTTCGCATTAAAACTATTCTAATAACTTGCACTCAGGATCATTAAAACCACAGATTAGGATGGCTGTACTTCACGGTAGAAGACTCAAATGCCTTGCAATTCATTTTGTATATTTATCCTCCAGCAGGCCCTTCCTTCAGGCCCATGGAAATACTTCAGTGGCTGCCAGAATGTGAAAATGATGTTTACACCACTCTGCTAATGAGACCACTGCCTTTACAATATCACTGCTGAATAACTCTCTCCTGGCTCGTGCACACCCTCCTACCTGCGTGCTAATTCGCTCTGGAATATTAATGCCATGACTCAGTGCGATGTTGAGTCACCGGTGATGCAAGACCTATCCCCACAGCCCAGCTCATCATAGCACAGCAGCAGGAGCAAACACACTCACGGAGCTGCCCTACAGGGAGCAGGGACCGACACAGCTCTGCAGGGAAATCCCTCCCAGCTGAGCCCCTGTGCTCTCCCAGTGCCAGAGGAACCCATGGGAGACAGGACCCTGGGTCCCTGGGCAGGGGCAAGGTCTGGTTGCTCTGCGGAGAGCAAGGAAAGGACAGATTTATTTGTAGCCTTAATAGTTTCTAAGGAAAGACTCCCTATTTCCAGGTGTCACCATTGCTGCCTCCACGCTGCAGGCAGTGCCTTCTCTTGCTTTCTGCTCTCTGCCTCCACCATCTCAGGGCCACAGGGCAGTTATGGTGGATTAGAATCTAATGCCTTCTGCTGGGACAGGATTCCAGGCGTCTCCATCTCACTGGGAAGTCACCCAGGAGCAGAGTGCAGCCCAGAGGGAACGTCACCACAGCTGAGGTGGAGATGACTCAAACCCTGGCAGAGATCCAGTTCCTTCCTCCAGGAACCGGCAGATCCAGGAAGAGCCTCAGACAGCCTCATCACACAATCTGGACCTTCCTTGCCTCTCCCTTTGGCAGCTCTGGGGAAGTCTCACAGCCCATTTGGCTCACGGCAGCCTTTGTCTCAAAGTTCTTGTGCTTTGTTCGGAGTGAGAGCTGCAGAGAGGACATCCGAGTCTGCTCCTCCTTCCCTCTTGGGACGAGCAGTGCTGCTCTGGGGATTCCCCTCAGCTGGGGAAAATTCCAGGTCTTCAGTACCCAAAAGGCTCCTGCATAACCCCAGTCAGCCAAGGAATTTGTCAGGGAGGAGGAATCTTAAGTTTCCTTCTGGGAAAGGGAAATGCAAACCTGTGGAGATTATTCACTGAGCAGATTGGATTTCTTCTTGCTGGGAAGGTCACCACTCCATTTTTCACTGGATTTTATTTACTGCTGCAACTTTCCTACCGAATCTCACAATTTGAACTCCTATTACAGCACCCACCGTGTTCCCCAGTGAGTCTGCCCCAGACAAGGCAGCCACCCCTCAAAACATGCCCCAGAAAGAGAAAGCATCACCCTATGGGGCAGTCAGAGCTTTTAGGGGGTGGCAGATACGGGAACAGCTATGTCAGGAATGAGGCACGGATCACCATCCCAGAGCGGCCCTCTTCCCAGGGAGATGCAAATCCCACAATTCCTCATGGAATGCTCGGGTCCCTCCCGGCTGCGTTTCCAGGCTGACACTTTTAAAATGCAGAACTTTCTACTTTCCCCAATTACGTGTTAAACTCTGCTCTATCTGCCCATCAAAGCCTGAAGGCTCCAACTCGACCTGCAGCTTTTGCAAAGGCAATTTAAAGGACCTGAATCCTTTCCAATCAGGCTTACAAAAGGATTAACGGAGCTGGAAGCTGAACACAGACCTCAGCTCCGTGCCTCATTCACGGCGTCAGCCTCTCGCTTTCTCTGCAGGAAGAAAAATCTTCATAAAGAAGAAAAAGTAAAAACAGTAGTAAAAAGAGTGCCCACATCCCGAATGCAGAACTAATCCACAAGGATTTTGTTATGGATTAGTCCTTTGCCGTTGTCAGCTCACTGTCTAACAACAGTTAAGAAGTTTTTGTCAATCAAATTAAACCTATTTTAGCAGGTAGAAACATCACCAATGTTGCATGGGAAACATTGAATTTGAGGCTTTATTTCACCATCCACACAAATTGCCCTCCGCTGCAAGAGAAAAAACAGTCCCTCCTGAACAAGTGTTTCCTATATTAAAAAAACCAGATAATTCAGTTTTAAAATTTCCTCCGACTCCCGGATGCTGGATTAATTAATAGAAGAGACTGCAAGAGAGGCAGGGTTAGAGTAACAGAGCACCACTGGGACCAGCAGCGCTGAAACTGAGCTCGAGCAGGGTAGGGCTGCTGGATGGAATAAAACAAAAGTGGCAGAGGCATTAATCCAATCAGTCTTCTTCATCTCTGTCTGTTTAGGAATAGCACAGAATCACAGAATGGTTTGGGTTAGAAGGGACCTTAAAGCTCATCCAGTCCCACCCCTGCCATGGGCAGGGACACCTTCCACTATCCCAGGCTGCTCCAAGCCCCGTCCAACCTGGCCTTGGACACTTCCAGGGATGGAGCAACCACAGCTTCTCTGGGCAGCCTGTGCCAGGGCCTCCCCACCCTCAAAGGGATGAATTTCTTCCTAATACCCAATCTATAGATACAGATTGTTGTTACAGCATCCAGAGTTGCTGTTGAGGGAAATTCCAATGCCCCAAGAGCTGCTGTGATGGAAGCTGTGTTCACACAGGAACTTGGCGAGAGATTTCAGAGCAGCAGGTTCAGATGGCGGCTTTGAGCAGGAAGCTGTGATCCAACTCAAACTGTGGCACCCCAACCTCCTGCCTCCAGCACATCCCATCCCCCAGAGCTCTGCTCTTCCCCTGCAGCCCTCACAGCTTGGGTTGTGTTTCTTGGGGTTGCTGACAGCCAATGCATGATTGCACAGAAAAGGGGAAATTAATATCTTGGTGCCTCCAGTCTCCTGCTTCAAGTTCAGCACCTTCCAAAGTGGAACTGGCTGTAACACGCTGGCAAGGCTTCTTAAAACAGAGACAGATCTACCAAAGAGGGAGAAAAGGAAAAAAATCAGTGTAAAGCCTGACCTTGGAAGAGGTGGCAGAGATAAAGAAAGAATTGATTATACCACAATCCTGACTAACAGGTCCGCCGATATAAAGGATGATTTTTGCACTGCTGCTGCCTCTCATACTTCAGAGGAAACATCTAATGGCAGCATTGAGATGCTGGGCAGGTTTACACTGGAAGGAATGAGGAAATTTTAGCTGCTCAAGCAAGTACCAGTGCTGGGCATGTGCTGATAACACAGAAAAGCCTGGGGAAAAAAAACCCAAACCAAACAAAAAAACCCCAAACACGCACAAACACCCTCCAACAAAACAAAACAAACAAGCAAAAACAAACAAAACCAAAACAAAACCAAAAAAACCCACACCAAAAAAAACACCAAACAAACCCCAAAGCTGCCCATCCCCACATTCCTCTCCCGACTACATTCCTCTGCCCTGCTGGATTAAGGTTTTCCAGCTTAGGAAGGGAATTACTCAGTCAAACGTGCCGAGATTCACAGAGGCAGAGATGAGCTGCAGATGAGGAGAGCTTTCCAAACTCTTTAGGAGCTGTGAGAAAGGAGCACTCCCAGCCATTCTCCATGGACAGTACACCCAGTGCCAGGACTCGGCTCTGGGCACTGCTGATCCTCTTGGGATGGCCAGGACAGGGCAGGGAAGTGATCTGTGATGTGACACAGGACAGAGGGTGCCGACCCCCAGGGGCTGCTCTCGTTTGCAGCCCTGTGGTTCCTCCCCACCAGCAGCACTCACTGATCCAAAACACCCCCGTGATCTGCTGTAGGAAATGGCAACATCTTCTCCAAAAGTTACTCCCAGGGTGAAGCATCATAGCCCAGCTCCCACCTGCAGAGACAGGGATGTCACAGCCCCTCAGCAAACTCCTGCTCAGCCCAGCTCTGGCCCGTGGAAGCAGCTGGTGAGTGAGGACACAGCACCTGACACCTCTGCAAGGACCTGGCAGACACCTCTGGCCAAGACAAAGCCCCCTTGGTGGGGACAGAGGCCATCCCCGCCCAGCAGCTCTGTTTGGGGTCTGCTGCAGTGGGAACACCAAGCCACACAACTGCTGCTGTAAATCCATCAATTCAGCCGTTGGGACAGCTCCCAGCCGGTCCCCACAGCCTCCTCTGGGCAGTGCTCTGGGAGGCAGGAATGTCCCAGGAACCCCTAAACTGTCACCTACTCACACATCCATCAGCTAACACAGTCCTTCAGTTCAAAGCATCTTTTTCCATGCCTTGCCTTCACCTCCCTGCAATGTGCATCAGCAGCTCCCAGCCCTCCTTCCAGACTCTGCTCCACAGACAGAATAAACCCAGGACAGCTTCCCTAATCCCCTCAAGGGAGATGGCCATGCTTCACCCTTCCTCCACCGGCTCAAATCCCAGATTCTCACTCTAAATAGACAGCTCTTATTCCCAAAATCATTTAAGACACAGCTACAGCTAAATCCACAGCATAATATTCAAAAATCTCTCTCTTCTCAGGGCAAGAGAGACTTCCCCTCTTCAAGAGCTTTCCCAGAAGAGGCAGAACAGAGAATACCTCCAGGTCCTTCACCCCAAGAAGGTTTCAGTGAGACAGTTCAGAGATTTCCACTTCCATTTCCATTTCCATTCTGATTTTCTAGTCAGGAGAGACGAGGGCTGGCTTTGCAGTAATCCTCCTCTCTTCTTCTCTCTGTGCATCTCAATGAACTATGAAATTGGAAAGGAGGGAGTCTGAGCATCCTCACCCGTGCCTGGCTCCTGAGCCAGCCCTGCAGCCGCCTCAGCAGCAGGAACAGAGGCCCCCCAGGATGCTCAACCTCTCCCCAGCCACTCCTTGCTCTGCCAGCACAAGTGTCGTGAGAAACTGGGGGGAAAAAAAGAAAAAAAATAAATTAAGTCAAAACCCATCATCCTCTTCCCCTTCCCTGGTCATTCCCATTGGAGCAATAAACCCAAATCCCAGTAGCTGGTGCCAAGGGACACGCAAGGAAGGAGCAGTGTCCTTGCAATGCAATGTGGCTTTTTCAGAGAGGACAAATGTACCTGTGAGAAACTCCATGAGGTGCTGCTGAGTGATGCAAGTTAGCACGGGCTCCTGTTATAGAGTCTATTGAGAGATATCATGAAATTTGATTGCTGAACTTCTTGCTGTGAGGCAGAGAGGATGCACATCACTCAGAGGCACGCAGTGACTGCCCTGTGGTGCTGCCCTCTGTGCTGACACCAGAGAAAAGCCTTTGGGAAGCTCCCAGGGCTGCTCTCCAGGGCACTGCCAGCAGTTAGCCCAGCCCGCACAACCACAGCCCCTCAGATCTCCTGCCCTCCCAGCCCCCGGGCAAGCAGGGCAACACCTCCAGAAGGAAAAGACAAACTGCTGCACCCTCAGACTTCGAGCACAGATAGAATCTTGGCTGTCCAAAGCAGCTGCAGTTTCCAAAATAAGGAAACAGACACAGGATTTGAGTGAGTCGAGCAACCCAGAAGCTTAAAACTTTTGTCAGACAACAATTCTTCATAAATTGCTGCCCTGAGCAACAGCAAGGTCCAACAGCGATTAATTTCCTAAAGCAGAAAATTAGAGGGAGAATTTTTAAGTCCCATTTTTTTTCCTTCTTTCTCTGCAGTAGGAGCCTGGAGAGCACAAACTTTTGTCATCTCTCCCCATTCCCTTGGACGTGGGTCAGGGCAGAGATGTTTCCCTGTAGGAGCCAGACAAAACCTCACTTGGTGTCATCTGTGCCTCAGAGAGAAAAGCAGCTGGACAGAGCCCAGCCCAACACAGCAGCGTGGGCAGAGAGCCCATCCAAGTGCCAGCACAGAAACCTCCCAGCAAGCACACACAGCACCCAGGGACTCGGAGAGCCTGGATTCAGGGAGCTGTTCCCAGGACTGAGGCCCCCACTGCTGCCTGCTTTACTGGGCGGGTGATGCCTCCGGGAACTGAACGCCATGCACACTGAGAACTGGGAAGAGAGAACTCCTAACGGGAAAAGGGAGATGCCTGCAGGCCTAAATTCCATAGCAGGGGAATGGACTGCTGTCAGTGCTGCCACAGACAGGCTCTGGCCGCAGGCTACAGCTATTTTAATCCCATCCCAGCCCTGGGTAGGGCGGCTGTGGCATCTCCAACCCCACCAGCTGCCTCCCCCCCCTTCCACCCTGCCAGGGAGCACACGGAGCTCGGGCATTTGTCCAGCAGGGCTGAGGCACACACCCACTCCTTACAACACACGGAGCAGCAGAAGAGCCGTGCTGCTCGCACAGAGCTGGCTCCGTGTGGTCACAGGCGGTCCTGGAGGGTGATTTCCTGCTGAGAAGGTCTGGCAGGGGATGCAACTGTGGTTCTGCCGAGCAGAAAGATGTGGGCAGCCGTGGGAAAGGCATCCAGCCCAAACCCCTCCATTTCCAGGGTTCACTGCTCCGTTCCCTCACTCCATCAGTGGATGCTCTGCAGCCACAACCTGCACATTCACCAGAGCAGTTCCCATCAAGTGCGAGGCTGGCATTGCCATGGGTTAGCAGCACGACATTGTCTGGGCAGGTTCACACTCAAAGGCTGCCCCGTGCTCTGATCTGCTCCCACACACGCCATCCCAGGTATTTCCCTTCCCAGCATCCAAACAGGCAGCTCCCAGCTCCAGCTTTGCAGGCACAATCCATCAGTCAGGCTCCAGGCACAGGGGAAAGAGGAGAGCTGTGCCTGACAGCATTTGTATTTGTCTCCCTACACATAAAAATATGATTAGGGCTATTAAATCAACCAATTTGGTTTTATGGGATCGTTTCCCTGGTTAGAGCTAATGCTGAGAAAACCACCATCCTCTCCAATACAATTCCCACTGGGAAGCACGAGGCAGAAGCCGGTGCTGGGTGAAATTAAAGCTGCACGGGGTAAAAGGAAGAACATTAATTTTCCTGTAGATACAGATTTTCTTTAGATTAGGGAAATGCTTACATGCACTCATCAGTTAAAACCAAGCGGAAGAGAGAGTAGGTAACTTTTATAAAGAAAATCATCACTTAGCCCCACAAAGGAATTTAAACCAGGAAGAAGATATCGAAGTTAAGACATTTGAAATTACTTTCAATTCCAAACAAGAATGGAAAGCTGGACTGCTGAGGTCTCTTATGAACTGGAAAATGAGACATTATGAAGCCCTGGATGAGAAAATTTAAAATTAAATGTTTCTTTTCAATAGAATCACAGTGTTTTGCTAAATACTAACACTCCTAGCTGAAGCAGTAGGAAGAAAAGCTTTAAAAAGTTCTTGTCTCAATAAATATTTACCGTGGACAATATCAGTGGAGCACATTTTTTGATTACAGATGGCTCTTTGCTCTAACATTACTCATCTGTGGTTTTAAGAGGCTTTGGAGAAGGCTGGGATTTTAGAGGAGGTGTATGAATTAATGATTAACTCAGCAGGAGAGCTCCGAGCTGGGAAATCTCAGGGCTGGAGAGCAGCATTTGATCAGAGCACTTGTGTCATGTTTACATCATCTGTAGGTAGGAATTACGGCGAGGAGACAAGTTGAGATGTGTGGACTGCTCTGCTGAAGGGATTTAAGTGCAACCACAGGAAGGATTTCAGGCTGAGGGAAAATCAACAGCACAGGGGGCTGTGAGTTGGTAAGTCAATACCAGAGGGACAAGTGCTTGTCTTTCTGAAGTCAAAGTCTCATTAGCTACATTTTTAGCTCATCATTTTTTGGGGTTTTTTTAGACAATTTTACTGGACAGAGGAGATGGAGAAAAAAGAGATACCTGAGCACAGGCTGCTGCCAAACAGAAGTGTGACACGCTGACAGCCAAGGGTCCATATGTTTTCCTCACGGACAGTTTGTTACTCCACATCTATAAATAATGCAACAGAACTGTCTGCAAATAATTAACCCGTGGTTATTCTGTTATTCAGTGCACACAGGGCTGAGACCTGGAGTCATTAACCTGAGCAGCGGGACGGGGGATGATGTGGGATGGCAGCACAGCCATCACTGCCGCGGCGCGGCCAGAGGAGAAGTGGCAGCAGGATTTGGGCAAATTATGCTCCCCACAGCTGGAGCTTGGGCTGATAACAGCATCAGAGTGGAGCAACACCGAGTCCTGTCCTTTCAGCCTCTCCCCTCCTGCAGTTCCCCTCTCATTTCTTCACATAAAGCCCCCAGACTCCTCCCTGCTCGGTGCTCCGCAGCCCCACGGAACGGAACCGCGGCAATGCCACCCTGAGCGCTGAGCCTGCCCGGGCACCAGAAGCGGCATAATCACATCAGAGCGGGCCTGCAGCCAAAGGAAGCAGTAGCAGGGAGCTGCGGGGCTCCTCGGCACCACACAGCACTGGTGTGCCTGTCCTGCTCCGGGCGCTGGAGCCCAGCAGAGCCAGACACAGCAGCGCTCGGAGCTGCCTCCTGCGGCTCATCGCTCCCTGGGGCCGCGCCGAGGGCAGGGGTGCGGTGACAGACGCCGCTGTGAGAAACATCACGGAATTCCATCCACCTCAGGAACAGCCCAGGCTGGGCAGCTGGCCCAGCTGGTTTGGACAAGGGTCTTTTCTCCTGCCCCTGGCCCCCACGCTGGAAGCAGGAGGTGGGTCCATGTAACCCCAACACCGGGGTCCCCACGCACTAAAGCTGTGACTGTCCAGCTTATCCCCCCCGTGTGAGCAGCACCATTTCAAGGTTTCACCAAGGTCTGGGTGGGCTTCAGCGGCCTTTAAAGATGCCTATAAACATTTGGGCAACTTTAGTAACCTTTAGAGAAGCCAGCAGGCATTTGAGCAGCTTTCTGAAGTGGACCAATCCAAAGACCCCACCAGATTTTCTCCTTCCCCTGTCATTCCTCACTCCATAACTTCATGGTTCCTCTTCACTCTCATCTTCTCCCATGCTCTCCTACAAGCCATTCAGGCCTTCTTGCCATCCACCAAGGCACCAGATTTTTGCTGCTGCCAGAGATGTCAGAGGGACCATTAGGTGAGGACAGGTTGGGAACAGCATCTTGACAAGGTTGAGTCTCAAAGCAGCCCCCAAAACCACAGAAAGCTCCCCAAAGATGCACACGAAGGAGAGGCCTGGGAGGCTCAGACACTGTGAGTGCTCCCCAGTTACTGTACACCCACCCAGCCCAGTACAGCTGGGGTTTGCTCACCAGGAGCACTGGGAGTGGCAGAAAAGGAGCCGTGGCAGAGATGGAGAAGTTTGGCACAAGGCAAGGGCTGTGCGAGACGAGAGATAAACAGGTGAGGTGGGAATCTGGCACAGGAGAGAGGAAAGAGGGATACAGATGAAAGTGTGTGAGAAATGCTGCCTGCCAGGTGCTGGCACACACCAGTAGAAACCACATCAAAAACTCATCAAGTGTCCTGACAAGCAGCTTTGTCAAGGGACGCTGACCAGTGAGAGCTGGGATATTTTTGCACAGAAGCTCTTGTCAGAATGGGAGAAAACCCATTTCCTTACACTTCTCCCACTATGTATTTTAAAGTCTTGAGAAATTATCCTGATGGAAAAGATCTGTGTTGTTCAGCAGTGAGTTACAGCTCCAGGGAACATCCAGTGCATCTCTTGGGAAAGGCTCCAAGAGTGGAGTTTCTGCAAGTTTGCTTGTTCTTTTGGTGAACTATTCCCATAGGATTCTCCTGTGGGAAAGAGTCACAAACCTGGGCACATCTCTTGTTCCAGCCTCACCTGGCTGGGAGGAAGGGGAGAGCATTGACTCCACTTTAGGAGGGGGTGGGTTTTTACCAAGGCTTTCCACCCACTCTGCTCAGGAGGAGTCACAGGAGTCTTCCCCACCTTCCCTATCCCCAAGGACACGAACAGCCTGCCAGCTTTACATCCCACATCCAGGCACCCCTGACATAACCAACATTCCCTGCATTTGGATCTGCTTTGTCACCATCTGAGCAACCCCAGCAGGAGAGGGAGGGCTGCACTTCCACAGAGAGGTACCAAAGGAAAATCCATGCGGTCAGCTTTATCTTACTCTGGGGAGAAGAGAATGAGAAAGGAGCAGAAATGGCAAATGCAGAAAATCTAAAGCAGAGAGATGACTCAAAAGGGAGAGGCTGAAGCACTTTAGCATTCAGAAGGCTGCACGTACCACATCATCACCTGGAAACAGGTAGAGGCTGAGCAAGGGATGAAAGGATTGATTCTTTGTGCAAAACCGAGTCCCTGAGAGGGAAATTCCCTGCAGAGATAGCAAGAAGACAGGATTTCCCAGCACAGGGACCTGCCTCTCATCCAGCTGCTAAACAGGAGAGAAGGGGCAGGTTGGCCACCCTGGTGGGACACTGGATGCTCTTAGGTCTGAGCAAACAGCTCCCCACACTCCCTGAGCTGAAACACACAGATTTGCACTAACATATCCTGTGGGGATTTATTTTTCAGACTCATGTGTGCAAAATTGACAGAAAATGCCTCTAAGGATGCGTAAAAACACTGAAACACTCGAATTCATGACAAGATCTATGATCAGAGGGAGCTCTGAAGGCAGCCTGGAACAGTGAGAGCCTGGGCACAATCAGACCTTGCATGAAAGAATTTGTTCTGTACAGTAGAAAGATGATGATGGTTATTATTATTATTTTTCTCATGTTCATTGTTCCTTTTCTTCCTAAATCCCTGCAGATAACACCAGGGGTTATGTATTAAGAGCTGCACATGTCAAGGAATGCTCTCTGGTGCTTTTAACAGCTCCTTTATCCCTTGTGAAAGGACCTGGGGTCAGCAGTCCAGACTTGGTATCTTCAAATGGTGTTTTAAAAGCCACATTTCCAGCCCAAGTATTCTTAACTCAGTGTGACTCACCACATGCCTTAAAACATAGATTTGTTTTTGTACAGTGAGTTAAAGGCCAGAGAATCAACAAAATAAAATAAATACACCTGGCTACTGTCTCCCCTCCTGTATGAGTTTATTTCAAGGGTGCCAGAACTGCATTCACCCAAAAGCTGTAAAGAATGGGATGAAACAGCTTCAGCTTCAACTCTGGAGTGATGTTGCTTCAAGTTCTGCGTAGTGAATAACTAGAAAGTGGTGAACGTGATGCCAGTTTTCCAAAGAAGGTTCCAGAGATCAGTAGAGGGACTATGGAGCAGTGAGGATGATGAATTGGGGGAAACTGGAGTAAAGAGAGTGAACTTGAATAAACAAGAGTGGGAAAAGGCAGCTCAGGTTCTTGGAAGAAAAGCTCTGCCTCAGGAATGGATTGGAGATCTCTGCAGGAGCCCATGAGGGTGTAGAAAGGGGAAATATCATTCCAGCAGTTTGTTTGGATTCTCAGAAAGCAGCGTCCCTCAACAGCTCATCTTCCATGAGCCAAGAGCAGAGGTCATCAGACAAATAAATAATTGGTTAAAAGTTAAGAAACAAAGTCTGGGAGTGAATGGCCAGTTTTCAGAGGAGACAATCCTGGCCTGTGGTGTCCAACATCCGCTGCCTTCATAAGTGAGCAGGGAAAAAAGGGAGTGAAAGGGAACATGACAAAGCTTGCTGATGATGCAGAGAGATTCTGGAGAGTGAAGATAAAGTCCAACTGGAACATTAAACTTGTTTGCTTCTTGATGCTGATAATACCTGAGTGTGCCAGCTGGGGCTGCACTCCCAGCGGGGAACCAGGGCTCTTCTGTGCTGACAAAGACCATGACAACCCTTTGCAGTGGAATGAACATGAGGCAAGGAAAGCAGCAGAGTGGGTCCCTGCCCTGAGTGCCCTGGGCACGGCCGTGGGGCTGCCCAGGCACAGCCAGGGCAGGGGAAGCTCGTGGGAGGGTCTGGCAGTGAAAGTTTGAAGGGGAAATGCTTCAGACTCCTGGGCAGAGGCGGCACAGGCAGCAAAGGCCAAAATCTGCCCTTCCCTCTCACCCCAGAGAAGTGCTGCCAGCTCCCGTTGCTTCCCGTGCACGGCTGAGGGGTTTGTGTTTGCTGTGCTGCGAGGAGGAGGCACAGCCAGATGCTGCCCTGGCACAGAGTCCTGGACCAGCACTTGGACAGCGTCCCAAGGGGACAGGAACTCAGCCACGGCCAGCACAGGTCACCCAGGGCCTCTTTGCAAGAAGTTGTGGGATAGCTAATTGCAGTCATTAGCTAATTGAGTCACGCACTGCTAATGCAGGGTGGCAAAAGGAGCTTGGAGCCACTAAAACCCTTCAATGTTTTGCTTGCACTTAACACTGGAGGTGTTTAAAGGCTCCCAGCAACCATCCACCCTCCGTGCAGCAGGGGCCCAGCTCTCATTTGTGCTGGGCACAGCCACCTTGCAAAGTGGGAAGTGTTCAAAGCCTCCTGCAGCCCCAGCCCCTGAGCCTGCCGGTGTTCCTCACCTTCCATGCTCCAGCCCCACTCCCCGCCCCATCCTCACTCCCCATCCCATCCTCACTCCCCACCATTTACTTCGAGCAGCTCCTTCCCATGGAGTGGGGCAGCACCCCGAGACAAAACAGCCTCCATTAGCAAAGTGTCACTTTGGGCCAAACCAAGCCAAGGAAAGGCATTTAGAGGCAATCAAACACGCTTCCCAACTGCGGAACCAGGCACCTGCTCCGTCTTCCCACTGCTTTCGACCAGGGAATTAAGCCACTTATTCTACATTAGAGCCATTTCCCGGGAGAATTTCCCTCTGATACAAAATGCCAGTGGCCACATCCTTCTCCAGGAGGGCTTTCAAAATGCAGGAGCAAGCAATGGTGGGAAGGGACGGAGGGCAGGGGAGCGCTGCACCCTGAGAGGAGGGAAATGAAAGAAGGGAAGAAACCACAAGACACGGGCGAAATGCTCACTTCATCCAAGCTCCTCCAGCCTGTTCCTACATCAAAAGTGCCAACAGAGGAACAAACACTGCACAGCCAGCTCCCCTGTGCCCTGCAGAGTCCATCTCTGCTGCCCAGAGCTTGTCCTGGTGACGCAGATGTCCCTGCAGAGAGGGACCGTCTCAGCGGCACAGGTGACGCATCTGCTCCCTGTTCTCCATCCCAGGAAGCAGCTCATGGAGGGCAAAACGCTTTATTTAAGAACTGGCACACGCTTTTGAGTCTTTTAACGAGCACCTGTCGTTTCTGGCAGCGCTTTCAGCTCAAAGTTTTTCTTTTTCAAGGACCCTGCACGGAGCCATTCCCACCTGCTCGGCAGGGAGCTCTCAGCAGTGCACGGGGCACGGGAGGTACAGGCACAAATCCCTGCGGAGAGGGACTCAGCTGCTGGATTTTGAGGAGAAGCAAGGGTTTATGTCACCCAGGTGACCCAGCCAGCGAGTGACCCAGCCTGTCCTGCAGCCCTCTCTGACCACAGATTGTGTCCACTGCCACCGCCATCACTGCATGGCAGGAGCTCCTCCATCCGCTCAGCCTTGAGAAGAGATGGCTGAGAGGGGACCTGGGGACCTCATCCCTGTCTGTGCATGTCTGCAGGGAGGGGTCAGAGCAGGGACTAGGCTCTGCTCCTTGGGGCCGAGTAACAGGACAAGAAACCTCACCTGGACATGAGGATGAACTTCCCTGTGCAGTGACCGAGCTCTGAACAGATTGCCCAGAGGCTGTGGAGTCTCCTTCACTGGAAATATTCCAGAACAGTCTGGACACAATCCTGTGCCCTGTGCTCTGGGATGGCCCTGCTGGAGCAGGGAGGTGGGACCAGATGCCCCACTGAGGTCCCTTCCAGCCTGACCCGTCCTGTGTGACTGCAATAGCCCAGCACGGCACAGACTGTGCCACGGGGACAAGCCCCTGGCCAGGGGACAGGCAGCAGGGTCAGCTGGGGCTGCCCACGGCCTGGGACATCCACCCTGTACGGCCCAGCCACGCTGGGGGGCTCATGGAGGGGGGAACAGCCCTGCCCCTGCTTGGTGACCCCCAAACTTCTGCCCTGCCACCACATGCTGGGAGGGGCTGGGTGCTTCTGATGCCCTGAAAGACTCGAGGGAACACAGTGCACGGCAGAAAGGGGGTGGCAGCTCCAGAGGGGCTGACACAGCATCATGAGGACCCTGGCTCAGGCTGGTGACACCGCCACAAGGGGGAAAAAAGGACTTTACTGTCTCCTTTACTGTCTTCTCAGCAAAGTGAGGACAGGCACTAGAAGTCAGCACTGAGCCATCATCACTGAGGGTGGAAGTTACTCATCGGAGCAAGCAAGAACATGGATTATGTGGGAGTGCAACTTATTATAGAAAAGCAGCTTTTTAAAGGGGAATTTGACTGAGCACCTGCTGCCCCAGAGAGGGGAGCTGCACCAGCAGCAGCTGCCACCCTGCCCAGCCCCTCGCAGCCCTAGCCCACCGTGCGGGCTGGCAAATGCCGGCACCGAGCCCGCAGCGGCACAAGCTCTGAGCGGTGACATTTGCTGCTCTTCACGAGCTGCCAGACGACTTTTCACACTTCATCTCTTGCCTCTTGTCTCCTGTGAGAGGGTTCTGAAAGCTCCAGCAGAAAACAGAGGCAGCAAGAGCTGAGCTGGGGGTGTGTGTGTGCTGCCCTCCGTGCTGAGAAAACACCTGGGATCAGCAGCAGGAGCTTTGGCTGGAAATTACGGGAGCCTGATTTTTCCCCTACGAGTCTTCTGGCCTCAGAGCACTTTCCCGAATCTTCTAATTCCCGGCTGTGAGGAACCAGGCTGAGAAATACAGAAGAGCCTCCCAGGAGGGGACAGGGAAGCTGGAGAGGAGGAGAGGACGTCTGAGGACGTTGAACCGAACTGCAGAGCAGTGGTGTGGTCAGCACCAGGCAGGTCAGAGCACAAAGTGCTGCACAGGATATATGGGATAGAAAATAATGGCAAAGAGGCTTTTGTCTCTCATCTAGCAACAGGTTGTGGCCCATGGGATGTGTGTGTCTCAGTTGGTCTGCACTCCCCATGGCTTTCCTGATGAAGATTTGAAGGATTTCCAGAACTCTGCTGGGATTTTTTTTGTTAATCTTGAATGCTTTGCCATAAAGAGAGTTCAGTAACATTTGTCTGTGACCCTTGTCCCAATACTCACAAAATATTGACAAAAGGATGATCAGGTTTTAGATGACAGAGAGGAAAATGTGACATATTACCCAGGTCAAATCCTATTCCTGAAGAGGTTCTCCCAACAGGCACCTGTGAGAGGGAAGCTTTTCTCGGCATTTAGAGGGAAGCAATGACCTCTCCTGCCTCCCACAGCCTGCCTGCCTTCCCCCTGATCATTACACTCCCTGCAGCTCTTCCAGGAACTGAAGAGAAGGTGGGGAGGTCAAAGGATAAAGAAGATCAAACAGCACATCTCAGACCTCACAAATAAAATGTAAATGGGGCTGTGCAGACTGAGAGGGCAACTGTCTTCACGAAATCTTGGAGGATCTGGCACCATGGCTTGATTTAAAGTTTTAATGAGGCCGCTGTGCCACGCTGCCCACAGTGTATGATGCAAAAGGCTGCCAGCTCGTGTGAATTAGCAGCACCCAGCTATAAGCACTGCCAGAAGAGCTTTAGTCCTGCTCAAACCTCTCCTCAAACCACCTGAGGCTCAGACAGGCTTCTGACAGCACAGCCATCACAGGCAGGGCCCACTCTGCCGCCAGACAGCAGCATGTGGCTGGGGACTTGTTGGACTGGCACAGCCCTGGGAGCATTCCCAGCCCCAAGGCTGGCCCCAGGACACCTCACAGCCACTCTCATCCATCTGCAGATGCTGAGGTTGCCAAAACGGGGCTGAACGAGCCCAGTCATGCATGTCCCACAGGAAGACAAATGCCATCCTGTCTGCTGTGCAGAGCTCAGGGCTGGAGTCACTTCAGCTGCAGAGATGGAATAACATCCAGTCCTAAGAGGCTTTGTCTGTCACGTATTTCCGACCTCACCGCAGCCCAGAGTCCTCTCAGCGGGATGGGACAGTCGGGACAGAGGAGAACAAGCACGGCAGAGTTCCCGGAGGTGACTCCGTACCTGCCCTCCCCAGGAGTGAGCCGTGCTCCCTCCCCAGTCCCAGCAGTGCAGGGGGCACTGAGGCAGCTCAGCCTTGCTGCTCCCTGCCCCACCATCACCTCACAGAGTGCCCCCGCTCACCCCAATTCACCCCATCCCTCATGGGCGTGGGATGAGCTCCCATCACACACCTTCCTGGGAATGCAGGGACCTCAAAGGGAACCCCTCATCACAGCGACCTGCCCCTGACCACACCAGCCTGGGGCTGCAGTCTGGCCCCTGTGCCCACCACACTCCCCCACGGACCCCAGAGCACCTCCCAGCACCCTGTAGCAAGATTTGGATCTCATAGGAGCCCAAAAATTGTAACTTGTGCAAGAGAAGGATGATCTGTGGGATCTTGAGAGCATCCCTGTAACAGTAAGGTGGGGAATATCTGGGTTGCTTCCCCTGCCCTGGACGGTGACACTGCTTGGGCCAGGAGACCACAGACATGGCAACCAACATCCTGGGACTGACCCCCTCCATCCCCTTCCAGCATCACCCCTGGAATTGTCCATGGAATTCCCACTGTGCACAGCAGCTAGAAATCCCAGATCTGTGGAAGGGATACTGGATGAGGGAAAGCAAACTGGAGATTTCAGCCCCCGGAGTTTCACTTCCACACAAAGCAGCCAAGTGCAAAGCCATCCCGACTCCAGAAGGAAAACTGAGGTCTCATATTGCACAAAAAAGACAGGAAAAAGGAGACCAAAATTCAAAAAACCTCAGAGAAGCCTCCAAATGCGTTGGCTGAGTTTGGGTGGCTCTTTCCCCAGTGGGGACAGACAGCAGGAAGAGCAACTGGGGACCAGCTGGGAATTTGGATATCACATTTACACGTGTCCGAGACCGTGAGTGTTGGAACAGAGGGATTTAAATGCAACTTTCCTAGGAACAGGAGGCGACCAGGGGACTGCCATGCCCTGCCTGCTGACCCACAGCCCCCTCCCCAGTGCTCTTCCTCAGGAGCTGCTGCCATTCCCGTGTGTCCCTGGCTGCCAGCGCAGACTCAGCAGGACCAGGGCTCAGCACGATGCTGCAAATTCTTGGTCTCCTCTGGGCTGATCCTCATGAGCTAATTTGAATTTCTGTGTGGCCACGATGACATTTGCAGTGGAGACAAGATGGGTGTTGTACTGTGACTGCTTGTGGGTGCTAAAGGGTCTGGAGATGAGTAAACCAAGTCAGGCAAACAGGAATCACATCTTATCCTGAGCCTGCACATGTCCCTAGACCTGACCCAGACCAAGAATGCAGACACATTCATGAGATTCTTGTCTTTTATCAATTTTGACTGCATTTACACGCTTTTTCCTACAAGGAGGGAGCAGCATTTATTAGATTTTTAAACTGTAATACCTGGACAAAGGTGTACATCTGTCTTGGAGCAGATGGAAGCCCTTGGCTGCTGGCAAACCTGGACTCCAAAGTGCCCCAGCAAAGTGGAACATGCCAAAGGGCCCTGCACAGACATGGGGAGGCAGCAGACAGCTGGGGGGGGCACAGACTGGGGGGTAAAGCTCAGTTCAAGACACACAAGAAATTGTACTGTTTCCGTTAAGGTTTGAATCAGTAACCAAACACAATCAAATTCACACAGCTCTGACATTAATCCTCACATCAAAGGGGAGAAGGAGTATCTTTTGCCCTGTATTTAATAGAATAACTATGGTTATTGCCTGTGCAGTAACTCCAGAAGGCTCCTATGCAGAACTCCAGCCCCGTGGCAGTGGATGTTGTCTGAATGATTAAACAGACCCCTTTCACATCTCAGAGGACTCCTCTCTTCATCCAGTATTGGCTGTGCAGCTCCCAGTCCTGTGACAGCTCACAGGGGCTGGCACCCCTGTCTGAGCTCTGACAGCATCAGACAAACATCAAAAACCCTGAAGCTCAGAGCACTGGGAGACGAACGAGTACAAAGATCTCTGCTTCACAGATGGGGAGAACAAGGGGAACAGAAGCAGCAAAACTACGACCACCAGCAACCCTCTGAGCCAGGGCTGTGAACCTGACCTTGGCCACTCTGCTCCCAGCCCCCTCCTCTAATGACTCCAGCAGGACACAGACATGTGGGAGTCCGGCCTCCCCCGGTGGCAGCCCGTGGGCACCGAGATTTCCTGATAAATGAAATCACCGGTTTCATGTTTTTCAAAAGGTCCAAGTGCCACAAAAGGAAGTATCAAGTCGGGATCCACAGGTCCAGCAAACTGATGGATTAGCCAGAAGCCTTCCCCCATCCCACTACTCCTTCCTTTCTCTGGGATGGGTCAACGCCAACCCAAGTGGCCCTTTGGTGACAGAGGAGTGACGGGAGTGTGGCAGTTCTGGTGCAAGTGCCTGGGGAGAGACCTGCTCACCTCCACCGTGTGCTGGAGGTGCTGAGCAGGGGCACCCCCAGCCCCATCAGCATCCCTGCACACCCCAGCCCCCTGAGCCGCACGCAGGCAGCAGGAAAGGGCTCCAAGGACAGCAGCAGGTTGTGCCTGCTCTGCCTGGGAGGAGGACACTGCCACATCAATGACCTTCTCGCTCCCAGTGGCAGCAAATAAAGCTCTTTGCCAATGGCTTCACTCTCAGTGCCAACCCAGGGACTGCTCCTGCTCTCTGGAGTCACACAGGCAATGGGAAGCTCAGTCTTCCTCAGAAAACAGCCTGAGAAGCAGCTCCCATCCCATGCTTTTCCAAAGATTTCTAGGGGCCAAACACAAAATGCAAATTTAGAGCAAATCTTTAGAACAGAACATGTACATTGAGATTGTTTGGGCTGGGGTTTTCTCTGCCAGCCCTTGTGAGAGCTGCTAACATAAAATCCAGTTTCATTGTAAAATCCAGCTTCCACATGAGGATTTGCTCCCGAGTCCTCACCCCACTCTGAAGTCTGTCCCTGAGCAAGGCCCACCAGCTGCCCCACTGTGGGGACAGCCACAGCCAGAGATCACCGAGATGTCCAGGTGCTACCACAGCCACCCTGGGCACCTTGAGCCAAACTGGGGTCCCACTGTAGGAGGACAAGACCTTAGACACCAGATGTACCTCAAAGCACCTAGAGTGTAGAAGGTTGAGAACAAGGAAGAAATTATATGAGTATCCAGGGAAAGAGTTAGGGGAGGGAACAGCGCTGAGCAACAGCGATGTAGGATGGAAGTGCCAGGGCCCGCTGCTGTGCCAGGAGCTGCTGCCTCCCAGGAGCCCAGCACTGGGAAGCATCACCTGATCCCTGTGGGTGCCCAGTGCAAGGCAGTGAAGCAGGCAATGGGCCTGGCAGGCATCCCCCACACACCTGTGTCCTCCAGGAGACACCTGGGAGAGGCGAGCGCTCCTCACTTCCCACCGGAATAAATGGGGAGCAATTCCCTGCAGTCCACAGAGATAAAGGAGGAAACTGGGAAGAAGAGCAATCCCATGGTGTGCAAGCAACCAGAACAGCATTCAGCTGCTCACAAAATAATGCAGAGCTTAGATTCAGCATTTCCCAGCTCCAGCCCTGTCCTCACACTGCGCTGCTTCAAGAGGCTGGGTTCATCTTACCCTCCTTGGGTATCGCTGGGGAAAGGGAACCATCCCAACCCAAATAACCCAGGTCACATTGTGGTGCTGCCAGCCTGACATGCCCCCCACGCTGTGGTGCTGATGCCACCGCGCAGATTCGTCTGTTAATGCGCCATCCAACCCAAAGAAACTTCGGCCTCGCTTCGGAATTGATCTCCGAATCAAGGAGCTCTGCTGTTTCCCTGGGCAGCCGACCCTCCCGCAGGAATTCGACCCTCCCGCAGGATTTTAACCCTCCCTGGCCCACGTGCTTTCCCTGGAGTGATGGTTTTGCTCAGGCAGCGTCAGGAATTCGCCCTCTCCAGCGCTCTGTTCAGAGGGTGGCTTTGCCTTTCACCGGTCCTGGGATGAAAGAACCCGAACCTGCCTCAGCCCGGCCGGGCAGGGGGAGGCAGCGGGACGAGCCACGGTTATCAAACCCTGCTTCTTTAAACGGGCTCTCCGCCGGCTGCAGTCAAAGCCACGCTATGCCTCACGTCACCGGGGAGCAAAAATAGCCGGCACGAGTGGAGGGAGGGGAGTGTGAGAATTAAGAGCGCCCAGATTTCAAACATACTTGGCTTGGCAGCACGCTCCCCTTCCTCCACTGCCGCTCCAGATGCGACGGAGCACCGGGATCTCTCACTCTCTGCCCATGAAGAAGGATTCTCTTCTCTCTTTTCTTCCTCTTTTTCTCTTTTTCTTTCTTGAAGTTTCAGCTTTGATGCCGCTAGATCGATTTTTATTTTCTTTCTCGTAGGAAACTTCATCTGCTGGATTTAAAATCAAGGTTTGAGCAGGAGGAATTCGTTTCTGTTTACAGCTGTAAATATGCACGGTACTCCTGTGTGATGGTATCGTAGAGGGAAAGGCAGGATTGGCTGGGAAAATCGCTTGGACCGTAAGATGCTTGAATGTCTGCTTGGAATAACAAGCTCTCTGTTGTGTGTGCATGTGTGTGAGTGTGTGTGCTGGTGTACGAGTGCAGCAATGATGGGAACTTTAAAATGATGCAAGGCTTCCCCCTTTGGCTGAATTTTCCTCCTCTAGGAGTAAGGGCTTGCTTAGCTGTGGGCTCTGTCTGGACAGGGGTGAAGTGTCTGAATGGAATTAGTGCTGTAGGAATTTTATGAATGGAGCAAAAGGCAGGTTCAGTGGAAGAGGAGCAGAGCAGGGAGATGGTGGGCTCAGCTCTCCCCGGCAGGCGCTGTCACTCCAGGGAGCTGCACAGACAGGCACAAATCTGCTCCAGGTCCCTGGGACACCAAGTGAGGCAGCTGCAAGCAGACAGCCACGGGAACATTCTCCTTAAAATGAGCCATCACCAACACACCGAGCCGAGAGCTGCCTGTGGGAGCAGCCCCAGGCTCAGCTGGAGCATCCCATGCAGAGCTGTTTGTTCCTGCCCGAGGGTGCCGGTGGTTGTGTGGCAGAGGAGCAGCCAGAGCTTCCGGAGCATCCGTGTCTCCTGCAGGGGTG
The DNA here is from genome assembly GCA_013397565.1 of Ptilonorhynchus violaceus. Lineage (NCBI taxonomy): Eukaryota > Metazoa > Chordata > Aves > Passeriformes > Ptilonorhynchidae > Ptilonorhynchus > Ptilonorhynchus violaceus. The sequence goes on from VZRJ01006073.1 coordinate 66,516, forward strand.
ACACTTTCACTGCCAGCACAGCTCGTACCTGAACACCGATAAACGGGATGATGAGAGAGCAGGACAGGCTGGCTACACCTGCCTTACAGCAAGAGGGGACTGCACGGCACAGCAGGAGCAGGATGAGACGGATTTGGGGCTGCAAGGTCCAAGAAATGGACCTTGATGCTGGTGAAGCTGCTGGGGACCAGCCCAGAGGAGCACTGTCCCGAAGGAGCACTGAGCACTGCAGAACCACGTTCCTCTCTCCCACTTGGATGCCTGTACTCCAGGGACTGGGGAGGGAGGTGGGCTCTGTGTGTTTCTCTTTTTTTTGAACCTCTATCCCAATTGCTAAGTGAGGAAAATTCTCCCTCTCTACTGGATTGTCCTGTCTTATACAGAGTTTTTTAGGACATTTCTGTAGCACCTGTCATCCTCAGCAGGTGGCAACGGGGAGAAGGTGAGGGCAAGTCACCAAGAGGAGGAAAATTGTCCTTCCTCAAGGGCCACAGAGGTCACTGTCAGGGTGACACAAGGACAGCAGAGGAGGGCCTGGGACTGTAGTCCTCCTGCCAAGGAGCTGGGGGGGGGGAAGAGGCAAAGGAGTCTGAGCTGGAGTGGAGGCAAAGGGACACTGGAAGAAGCCGGAAATTCTGAGGATAAAACAAATTCAACCTGCCCAGTGGAACAAGGCAGAGGAGAGCCTGCCTGCTGAGCCCTACAAGGATAAAGCAATCCAGCAGCACTCCCTCAGCATTTTCCAAAAGAAGAGACAGCCTGAGTGTTGTAAAACACAGTGCAAATGCACTTCTGTGCGCAGTGACCTTTAGGATGTACAGGCTTTGGGTATGCCTTAGAATCTGGGCATTTTAGCCACTTCTTCAGCATTTCTCTGAGGCAGGTTTGATCTCCTTTTGCCGACACCCAGAGAAGTATGAATTCAAGCAACACAGTCCTGATCTGTGCAGCAGTGAGTCTGAGCTAAGCAGAAGCTCCAGAGTTGCCTCTCACGCTGCAGAGCAACCTCACACCTCACTGCTGTTCAGGCAGGTTCACACCCAGCTCTGGCTGAAATAGATGTGTGCACAGACACATGGAAATCTGTGGGATCACACTGGACAGAGAGCATGAAAACTCCTGTGTTTACAGACATATAAAACCCACAGGGAAACCCACACCTTGCTGTATAAGGTGGCTTTTCCTCCATCACTCAAATGCAGTTGGAAACTGCAGGGCAGGACAGAGGAGGAGCTCCTCATTCAAGGGAAGTTGCTGTGTGAAAACACTGCAGGAATGCTGGACGGGACTTTGAGTGCATCACTAACACAGAACAGACAATTTGGCAGCAAATGATAAATCTAAAGTTTGTTTTCCCTTTTTAAGGGTCTTCCACTCCTTCAGAGTTGAGCACGTAGCAAAGAGGTTTGAGCAATCATACTAATAGCTCTGTAAATCACTGTTATGAATTTTGGAAGGACACTTTTTCCTCCAGTCCCAGACTAGGGATTGCAGTAAATGGTTCCAGTGATCCACACAGCCTCTTTTGTCTCTTTTCCATGGGCACACCTCACAGCTGGGCTCTTGTAATGACAGCACAAGCCTTACACGGGTGGCCTCAGTGCCAAAGACCTTTGGTACGTGCAGGCAGTGCAGATATGTGCTCAGGGACAGGTGACTTCTAAATGAACTTTTGTGTTGCTCTGGCAGATTTCTAACATGTTGGTTTTGATGTCTTTCCTCTAGTGGAGAAGGCAGACTGCCCTTGGATGAGACGCCACTAAGAAATGCTTCACCATCTCCCAGCAGCCGCATTTCTCAGAGCAGAAGGGACCCCCTCAGAGCCCTGTGGCATGAGCAAAGCCTCTGGCCTTTAAACCCGGGAGGATGTCCCTAAGTGACCAGCTGGAGAGCCACTTCTCTGCCACCCCCTACATGGTGACAGACACAAGCGAGGACGACCTGCTCAGGATCAGGGCCAACGCCTCCACCAACGCCACGGGGGCCGGCGCGCCGGCCGCGGGCTCCGCGGAGGACATGATCGCCATCTGCACCATCGGGACCATCCTGTCGCTCATGTGCGTGGTCGGGGTGACGGGCAACGTGTACACCCTGCTGGTGATGTGCCACTACCTGCGCTCCTCCGCCTCCATGTACATCTACATCATCAACCTGGCGCTGGCCGACCTGCTCTACCTGCTCACCATCCCCTTCATCGTCGGCACCTACTTCATCCAGAAGTGGTACTTCGGGGACGTCGGCTGCCGCATCCTGTTCAGCCTGGACTTCCTGACCATGCACGCCAGCATCTTCACGCTCACCGTCATGAGCACGGAGCGCTACTTCGCCGTGCTGAAGCCCCTGGACACGGTGAAGAGGTCCAAGAGCTACCGCAAGGCCATCGCTGTGGTCATCTGGCTCGTGTCGCTGCTGCTCACCCTGCCCATGCTCATCATGATCCAGCTGGTGCAAAGGGACAACAAAAGCATCTGCCTGCCCACGTGGAGCAAGCTGTCCTACAAAGTCTATCTCACCATCCTCTTTGGCACCAGCATCGTGGGCCCAGGGGTGATCATCGGCTACCTCTACATCCGCCTGGCGAGGATCTACTGGGTGTCGCAAACCGCGTCCTTCAAGCAGACCAAGCGCCTGCCCAACCAAAAGGTGCTCTATTTAATCTTCACCATAGTGCTGGTGTTCTGGGCTTGCTTCCTGCCCTTCTGGATATGGCAGCTCCTCTTCCAGTATTATGAATCCTTCCCTTTGTCTCCCAAGGTGATGAAGAACATTAACTACTTGACAACCTGCCTGACCTACAGCAACAGCTGCATCAACCCCTTCCTCTACACCCTGCTCACCAAAAACTACCGGGAGTACCTGAAGAACAGGCAGCGGTCCCTCAGCAGCAGCAGCGGGTACTTCCAGAGGAGGAATCGCTTCCAGAGGATTTCAGGGAGATCCCTGTCCACGAGCAGCCAGCACTGCACAGAGACTTACGTCCTTGCTCACGCTCCTCTGGGAAACAGCAGTGCCTGAAGGTAAAATATATCTCCAAGAACAATCAATATTGACTTCAATGCTGCTTTGATTTAAAGTGTGCATTGTAAAGGCGAAGCCTTGGCAGACCCGTAATGTGCACACGTTTAGTCCAGAGGCTGTGCCATGTGTCTGTTCCCATTTCTCCAGTGCCACTGATTTGATGCTAGCAGCACTCAGCTGAACATCTATCTAAATAGCCTTTCACTTTTTATCGTCCTATTTTATAGTGTACGTCTCCTCAAGTAGCCATCAATAATGAAAGCCCATAACAGGGCCATGATTTTTAATAGTATCAGCTGTCTCACAGCATTTAAAATTATGTTACCCCATGAATGGCTGTAGTTTGCTCTTTTTTTTTCTCTTTAGCAGTAGTGCTAAATTTGTAGTTGTATGAGGACAGAAAACAATGAAATAAAGAAAAAGCAGCTGATGTTTGTGACATGCAATCCGGTTTGCATTTGGGGTAGGACTGGACAACGTGGATGAGGCATATCCAGGGTTGCTTGTCCTGGTTTTGGTCATACTCACATTTATTCTACACTCCCATGTGTGCACTGGGCTGGATTCTCCCTTCACAGAGGTGTGTGCAGTGGAGTTACACCACAGCTCCTGTCAGCAACACAGGCTTCCCATGACAGTGCCACAGACAGGGAACATCAGCATCCCCCAGTGCACTGACCCTAAACACCCATGTGGAGCAGCAGCATCTGTCCTGAACAAGCATATCCGCCCTCTGCCCTCCTCCAAGGAGGAATTGGGAACCTGTGATGTTGTTATTCTAGGGGTATCCATCAGCAAACTGCAACATCCAGCCTGAAGCACCAGACCTGCACCACCAAGTCCAGGAGGAAAGGACAGAGGGAGAGGAGGGGGTTGAGATGTGATTTTTCCATTGGCAAAGCGATGTTCTCTGAAGTGCTTAATATTCCAAATTATAAAAGCGCTGGTTCCTGGTTAGGGACACAAATTGTTCCCTTCACAGGAGGTGATGTTGCTTTTCTGCTGCAAAAAGCAAACATGGCCCTGGCTATGCCAAGAGCACGTTGCCTGTCCTGGCTTTCACCAATGATAAGGCACCATTAGTATAAATACATCACCTGTGATGTCTGGCACTTCTCCAAGGAGTCTAAAAGTACCTTCTCTGGGATGCTGCCAACATCTGTACGGGAGCCCTCTGCTTGCATCAGCCCTGCTACCTCATTAGCAGGGAAACAGGGATGCAGTGCCAACACAACCCTAACCAAGGTACAGAATTAGAACCAAATGAATGCCGAGGAGGGAGCTCGGAGCTGCAGTGTGATCTCCGCTTGGCAGGGAGCTCTGTTTGCTTAGACCGAACCTGAATTCAGGATTTAACCCTCTATTCCCCTTGGAGGCATTTAAATGGTCACTGCTCACGGGGCAGGGTGAGCTCTGTATCCAGCTTCCCTGGATGACACACTTGGGATTGTCTCTGCCAGGCATGAAGTTTGTTAGGAATTGGGAGGGTTACACACCGTGGGAGAGGACTCTGGTGCACGCAGTTCTGATGTTGAACTGGGGCAGAAACTGGAAGGGCCTTGCTGTGTTCCCAACCCCCTCCACACACTCCAGCCAGTGGTCCTGGGGGTCAGGGTGCTTTCCCTGCCCCCTGCTTGCAGTGTGCCAGCAAGTCCCACTTCAGGATTAGCCCCTCTCTGATTCCAGAGGGGCAGGAATGCCATTATATTCAACCCTTTCCCATGCTGACAGTACTTGCTGGTTTTCAGACCCTCTCAGGTTGGAGGCTCATTAGTCAAAGCCCATTAGTGAGAGTAAAGCATCTTTACCCCTCTGTAAGGGAGTGGGAGCCCACGGATGAAGAGGTTTGTTATAGAATCAGAAAGGTTGGGAAAGACCTCTGAGCCCAACCATTACCCCAGCACCACCTTATTCACCACATGTCCCCCAGTGCCACACACACATGGATTTTGAACACTTCCAGGGAAGGTGATTCCACCATTCCCTGGGCAGCCTGTTCCCATGCCTGACCACCCATTCAGTGAAGAACTTTTTCCTAACAGCCAATCTGAATTCCTGAACCCATTTTCCACTTACACAGTCGGGTGTTTATCGTGAGTCAGAATGTAAACTTTAGCCTCCTTTTTTCTTTTTTTTTTTCCCAAATGGCAATTTTTACTTCTCCTTGCTCAGGAAGAACCAGACAAGCTCAGGATGTGCAGTTTCCATGGTTGTGAAGGAAAGCTACTGCAGGCTGAGCCTTTAGAAAGCACAGTCCCCATTGCCTAAAATCAGACGGTCAAAATGAGGGGGGGTTTGCAAATCTCAACTCCTCCAGGTGTCACACACCAGTGCAGACAGTGCAAAACTGCTGAAAGACATTGGAGCAGATCTGCCTTCAATTATTCAGTCTGACCCCTTCAACCTCAGCAGCTCTGCTCTGATTCACTTCCCCAAACCCTCCCCAACCAATCCAGCTCATGGAAAAGAGCTGCAAAACGCCTTTCATGGCTCTGTGAGTGCAGGAGCACCCCGAGAGCAGCGTGAGCAGCGTGTTGAGGGTGCGAGGCCGTGCCAGAGGTCCCACCGAGCCCGGGGAGGGGAGCTGGGATTCCCTTTTCCCTGGGAGGACTCACGGCCCCAGCCCTGGGCCGCACAGTCTCCTCTCTGATTTGAAGCTCGTGCTGTCTCAGCAGGGGCTGGGGATGTGTTTGTCAAATCAGCACAACAAAGCCGAGAGAAAAGACACCCACGAGTCAGGGACTGGCTGCGGGTGATGCTCCTGTCAATGCGGGCTCATCTCGGAATGATGAGATGCTTCAGACAAGCCTTTCCCTTTCCACCCCGGGCTGGAGTCGTTTTTCGCTCCTTCAAACACTCCCATCCATCACCACTCAGCTCAGGCAACAATAAGGGAATCTTATTCCAAGCCTGCAGGTAAGAGCAAGGCTCTGAGCGCTTCCCAAGCAGCAGCAGCCCCAGCCCCGCATCCCAAACTGACTTCACAGGGCACCAGCCACCCTCAGATGCTGTTCTCTGCCTGAAACCAAACAGCAGCTCAACCACGAGAGCCTGCTGAGTATTAACAGGGAGCCAGAGCAGCCAGAGAAGGAGCTGCCTCCTCCAAGACATAGATTAATTGTGTGTTTAATGATGGCTGTAAAATTATTGTGCCTATTTATTCCTCCTTGCACAAACTTATCATCAGTCAAAAAAGAGCCAAGAGCAGACTTTTGCATAAATAAAATCTGAAATGGGTGGGAAAGAGAAGTGTGTATGCACGTGGCTGTGTGCTTGCATAGCTCAGAGCTGACTATGTTTGCTGGTTTTCCCCTGTGGGGTGAGGCCAGGAGTTGTTTCATGATCCTGAAGCCTGAGGTCTCCCCATCTCTGGGGTATTTGGTGCCCCACAGACTGGAATCACCAGCTGAACTCCAGGTAGCACAAGGCAAAACACCATTTTTTTTGCCAATTTACGCCAGAGAGCACTTAGCAATTGTCTAAAAACTCTTAGAAAGTACAGCTGTAGATACACCAAGGGTTTCCAAAAAGGGCCAGGGTGAAGATCAGTGCTCCTACCAGCTAGGAAAGGCCAGGTACCCACTCTGGTGGCTGAAACAGGCAGCAAAATACAGCTGAGGCCAGGCAGTGTTCTCAGTTGGACGTGGTCTTTGCCAGAAAAGGATGACATCTATGTTTACCCAAACTATTTGCAAATCCACCCAGAAATTTAAGAACCCTTCTGGAAATTCTTTTATTTCTTCTTTTTCCAAATACTGAATTGTCTCATTTCAGCCTTTAGGAGGCAAAACAGCACAATTTCTCACTTCAGGATGGAGCTTTACCCTTCCGTTTGCTTACACTTCATTTTAAAAAGCCTTTTTCCATTTTGTTCAAACCACAGGACTCTTATTAAAAAGCCCTGTGGTCCAAGTAGGAAAGCAGAGAGCAGCTGAGCTTCCCTCTGTCCAAACCCTGCCTGGCCAGGGTGGTACCCACCAAACTGCCAGCCCCTGCCCCATTCCCACGTGCCACAGCACTCCCGGGCACCAACCTCCCTCCTCACCCACTGATGGAGCCTGGTTGAAGCTGACCAACAGCCTCATGTCCAGTTTGAGCCCCCTCCTTGCTCCTGCAGCCCAGGGACTGCCAGGGCGCCAGGGGAGGTGGCTTTTGGCCACTCTCTCCTCATGTGCAGTGTCCCATGTCACTCTGTGGGGGACGGCCAGTCCAGGGGCTCTCCAGCCCTTCACACCTGCCAGCATGTGAGGGGTGGTATGAGTGACAACTTCCAGGTTGTCAGGCTCATTTTATTTCTCTGGGGTGTTTGCTCAGACTCAATTCTGTGTTTGCTTCAGGGCGTTAAAAGGAGAGGCCAAAGGCTGAGCAGAGCTTGGAGAGCAAATCCACCCCTTGGCAGAGCTGCCAAGAAAAAACATTCCTCCTGCCAGTGCTGTGCCCCTGGCATCTGCTGTGGCTGCCACACCAGGCTGTCTCCACTGAAATGATCTGCCCCAGCCACGTCTGAGCCTTGCCCACACAGCACACGCTCAGACTAACTAGTTTGGGGACTCCTTCTTTCTCAAAATCTCTCCACTCAGCCACTGCTCCTTCTCCAGATCAAACTCCAGCGGTCTCCAGTGCAACAGTGAGGAATTCATCGAAAGAAAAAGATCAGACCCCGTCCTGTGTTTGGCAGCTTTGCTTTAAAGTGACACCCGGGCACACTGAATATTGTCTGTGCACCCCTGGATCCAGGCCAGCTCTGTGTGGGGATCTGTGCCACCTATTTACTGTATTTACTGATATTTACTGATTCTGACTGCTTTTGCACCTCTAAATTCAGTATCTCAGCTGTAAGTCCTGCTTAGACCTGGTCTGCAGCTGAGGATGCTGATCCAGGCACGTCAGAGTCGAGGTAATCAAGGAGACAGTGCAATAACAGAGAAAAAATCATGCTGTCAGAATATAGAGGGGTATTTAAAACTGGACAGGGCAAAAGCAGGTGATTTGCTGCTGATTCCCACTTTTGCAGTGTAGTAAAACTGAAAGCTCACTACAAACATTGCAGAAGAAAAACAAAATCTCACATCTCTGAGTGAAAGCCGAGCAGCAGATAAATCCATTGCTGATGGTAACACAGCAGCTCACTTTTATTCTGCTTTCCCGGGGAAAAAACACCCCATCAACGTACTCAGAGATCAGGGAATCCAGCTGTCAGAGAGTTTTCTATGCAAGCTGAAGGCTTGCTGCTAAATTCAGTCTTCCCCAATGTTTGTCACCTGTAAAGCCCATCTGGCTGCGAGGAAAGCACATGTTTTTGCCAAAAGAGCAAATGTAAATATCACAAGTTTTGTTTCAAAGACCAAACCACTCAAGCATGCATAATTTCAACTGTTATTAGGCTTAATTACATGTCAAGTAGCTGCTGTTTAAAGCTGTCTAGGAAGATGATAAAATAGCACAATAAGAGCAAATATATGACAAAAATCAGTGAAATAACCTGCCTCAGTGATAGAGTGAAACATCCACTGGCACAGGACCAGGCAGGACAGGATTTGCCACACCAGATCTGACTGTCTCTACCATCCCTGGCCAATTCTGGCATCTCTGTTTCCCAGACATCCTGGAACTCCCATAACAGAGTTAATTCCTTGGCATGGACTGCAGTTCCAGCCACAAAACATCCAAGGCCTGTTTTTTTTCAGATGTGCCAAAGGCAGCACAAGGGGTGCACCCACCAATGGACAGATCCTCAAAATTAATTAATCCTTGTGGGAAAGAAAGGCAGATGCCAGCAGTGAAGTGTGAGCATCAGTCAGGTAATTCACGAGAACATGAGAATCAAATATTAGGACAAAGATTTCTAATTCTTAATCACTATTTCTCAGAGGGGAAAAAAAAAACTTTAAAAGGAGGGAGGTTTCATCCATAGCCCAGTGGCAACAGGTACCCACCTGCTTTGGGAACCAATGTAGCAACACTCCTTCCAAGGTTTTCTTTTCCGTATTGAATTTGGTGCACAAATCTGAGCACACTGGGCAGCAGAAGTGCACTCTGGCCTTTTCTGTGTTTGTGTTTATTCGAAACACTACAGGAAACACAGGCAGCAAAGCCTCCTGCTGATTCCTGGTTTAGTTTATGGCTTGCTGCTCAAAGGAGAGTGTAACATCATTAATTCCTTAACTGCAAACATTCTACAAACGGAATTGCTCCGTGTTTATGTGAATGGCAAAATATTTATGTGAATCCGTGAGTCACAAGTCCTCTCTGGTATCCCCTGAGGAAAATTTCCTTCTGTATCCAGAACAGGGACTGTGGAGAGCTCAGTTCTGAGGACAACCAGGGCAGCAAGGCACAGGCTTCATCAGCCCCAGCAGCCTCTGACCCAGCTGCCCTCCCAGGAGCCCTCTCTCCCCATTCCCCATCCCATCACTTGGGACATGCTGGACCCAACCTCCTGAGAGAAGCATCTCCACTGAAGTTGAGTGAGGAAAAGATACTCAGGTGGTTTGGCAACACTTTGCAAAACCTGGAGAGGAGAGAGGCAGCAGAGCAGCAGGTGGGTCCCACCTGGCACTGGCTGAAATGTGCAGGTAGCCCAAGGAAAAGAAAGTCTGCCCATGAGGAATATTGGCCAAACCACACAGGGAGCCCAGGGCTGACACAGGCTGAGATTTCTGGCAGAAATACATGTTTAATTTTGCACAAAGTCTGCCTGTCCTATGTTTTCACCTGAGGTTATTGATTTCTTATTTCATGCAAGCTAAACTTGCCAAGGAAAACCTACAGGTCTCTAAACAATAAAAGCAGGTTCATTTCCACTGGAGTCAAACAGGTTTTTTGGCAGAAAAAAGCCAAGCCAAACTTGAAACCAAAACCACCCCAAACACTATTGACCCTGTGACTGCAGGAAACTTGCATTTCAGCTGCCACATCAGTAAGAGCCAGGATATCAAACAATGAAATGACAAGGTGTTCCATTTACCAGGACTTGCAGTATTCAAAAGTGAGATTTACCCCATCAAGCCAGAAACAGCGCAAAACGACGTGACATGAGGTGAAATTTCCAAAGATTCCCAGTCCTTGGAGTATCAGAGGATGGTACTTTTCCTCCCTTTAAGGGCATCCTGTGCTGAACCTTCTCCCCCCGGGCTGGGTTTCAGTACAGCAGCTTGGGCCATCTGGCTTCATTAGAACATCCTCCCCGGCTTCTTCTTGACGGACCAAAAATAGTAAAAGCAGTTTCCCTTTTGGCATTTATCAGGGCTAACCGGTGGGTTGATTAAGGTTTAGTTTAGCTAATTAAGGAGGAAAACATCTTTGTAAGCTGCTGGAGCTTGATTTGCTTTCTGCTGCCTAAAACTTCTGTGTCTGAAAAGATCTGCTCCTGGGCCGACCTGCAACAGAACACGCCCTGAGGCAAACCCCAAATGCTGCCACACTTCTGCATTGCAGCAAGGAAGGAGTTTTAATTTGTGCTACCCCTGATCGATGGACGGAGCTGAAACTTCATAAGATCTAAGAAAAAACAACCAGCACCAAAGCCCCCTGCAGCAGGACAGCAATGGGGTTTTGGACACTTGGTGTTCATGCAGATCCCACTGAAGTTGTTCTTTATGGTTGCCTTTGCCCAGGGAGGTTGGGCACGTCCATGCCTGAGTGGGAGAGGGCTCCATCCCAACCGTGGATCTGTCACCCTCAGATTCCCTGTCCAGGTTAAAGGGAAAAATGACTGCAGTGCATGAAGCAGCTTCACTCAGCCACCAGAGACCTAAAAGCTCTTTCTCCCATTCCACAGGAACGCCAGAATATTAAAATCCTTGACTGAAAAGAGAAACCCACAGGCTTTCAAACCCAGGTTTGCAGTGGTTGAGGATGATTTCGGATGTTTTCAGAATCACAGATGCCTGCTTTGAACATTTCCTTGCAGGAAAAAACCTCCTCAAAGGTGGTAAAAAGCAAAAGCTCAGCCTATATCCCAACACCTGAAGAACAAAACACCCTTCCCAGGAGCAGGAGGTGGTTGCTGTACTCACCCTGCACCAGGAAATCCACATATCCCCATGGAATGGAGGGGAGCAATGGAAATATGCTGAAGACACTCGGCTGGAATTGAAGAAGTTTTAGTGAAACTATCTCCAACACAGACTGTCGTGTGAACCTGGGCCAGGCAATTAATTTTGCTGTGTTTGAGATTCTCATCACTAACTTGCCTTTTCTTCCCTCCAGTTTTGTCCCTCCCCTCTATTTAGGACATAAACTCCCCGAGTACCTCTTGCAAAGCCTGTGCAGGTGCTCAGTACAGTGCGGCCACAAACATGACCAGTGACTTCAAAAGCAGCTGTGGCACAAACAAATTTCAGCTGCTAATGGTAAAAGCAAAAGTATTTACTCTTTTTAAAATTTATTTGCTCTATTTTTACTTTTGTTCACCTAGATAGCCCCCACCATCCGTGTTCCTGAGCAAGGAAGTGACAGGACATGTCTCTGCAGCAGGAGAGACCTCACCCCGTGCTTGTTACCACCCCTGTGAGATGGCTCTGCTCTTCCTGAGCCAGATTATGCAGCTGCCTCCAGAGTTATTGCAGCAAATATCCTTCTTTTTTTTCCTTTTTTCCATTGAGTAATAACGCAGCCTTTCTGCCCTGCTGCGAGAGGAATGGATATCTCTGGATTTGTGCTTATGGAAGAGCTGCACTGGCATATTTAGAGCTTCTCTGCCTGGTCAGGTAAATCCATCAGTGACAAGCAAAAATGCTGCCCGAAGGGATCAGCTCTCCGTTTGCAGGAAAGCCATTAGCTGGGAAAGCAAGCTAATGTCAGATGACCCAGGATTAGTGAAGCGTGGTTGTTTCTCCTTAGAGGAGCTGCTGAATGAGCAGCTTTGGGAGCTTGAGGTACCCACAGCAGCACCCAGAGCTGCACTGACACCCAGAGCGGCTGCCCACAGCCCATCCAACCGGCCACACCTCAACACTGCCTTGGAAGGGTTTAGGAACTGGAGGAACTGGTTTTTCTGGGACTTCTCCGCACAAGGCTGTGAGCTCCTGGGTGTGTTACTCCCTTGCTGAAGCTCAGGAAATGGCAGAATACCTGAGAACATCAGAGCACAACAAACTTCCACACACACCTGAGAAACAGAGCAATGATGGCACAGAGGAACAGCTCTGTGTTACCTTTATTTCTGAGCAAAATAATTTCGAAGAAGAGAAAAGTTCTGCCAGGTTGGTTGGGAAAGGGGGCAAGAAACATTTGGGTGCAAGGAGGGAGACCTGAGAGCTCTGCCCAAGGCCATGTGAGCTGAAATCACCTACCTGGCTCAGTGTATGACAGATGCAGACCCCAGAGATCTCCCTGCTGTGGGACCTGGGTGAGCCTAAGGAAAAGCCTGTCCTGGGAGCTGAAATGGGAACACTGCTGGAATGGGAACACCGCTGGAATGGGAACACTGCTCAGCCCCTGCCACTCCCGACGCTGCTGAGTTACCCTTGGCACGTCTCCCCTGAGCTGAAGTGATGTTTATAAGGGCGCTCTTTTAAAAGAAAGAAAAATAAACCCAAGCTGAATTAAATGGCAGATGTTTCTTCAGAGTGAAGTTTGGCAGGGGATGCGGAACGGGATTGTCCTGGCACCATCCAAGGCAGCTCCGCTCCTGTGGAGGTTTCTCTGTCTGCATTTTATTTATTTATGTACTTCTTGTGAATGTGTAGCTCTCGTTCAGGGCTTGCATGGCGTGGGGTGAAAGAACTCACAATGCCCACTGAGGGGGAACCCAAAACTCTCTATGGACAGTGGAGCAACCATGCAGGAGAGCAGATGCAGATCATGTCAGCATGGAAGTGTTTGGAAGAGCAACTGGGTAGCCCTTTTGTGCCAGACAGATGAGAGGGGTGTTCGTGGCTGTGCACATGAGCAGAAGCACCATATTCCTCCTAACCCACTCTGTTAACATCCCTGATGGATCAGCCACAAAGATAACAGAGCTGTCTTTCAGTACTGGCAAGAGTAAGTGTATTCTTTGGGTAAGGGGTCACAGGAGACAATCAAGAGCCACCAGCACTGGCTTTCATCCAAGGAATTTTCCAAGACTTTCCCGGAGATCACATCTGCTTAGCATCACCCCACAGCCTCCAAGCACCTCCCGTGCCAAACCAGCTCAGCCAAGCCAGGGGAACTCAAGCAGCACCTAAAACCCCCACAGGGAGGGACAATTTGCCCTTCATCACTCCTATAACAGAAAGCTGTAATGGGCTACAGTGAATTTTCATGTTCTCTGCACCCATTTTGTTGGAAAAACCTCAAGAGCAGCAGTTTGTCAGGAGCACTGATGATGTTCCTGTTACAAGCAGCAAACCCAGCCTGAGCAAGAAGGGAACAAGGGCCTGGCTCAGCACACAGGTTTCCCTGGGTGGGGAAAGCAGCACTTGCAAGCACTTTATTACACTCATAATGTACAAATGGTGGCAAAGGCTGCCCAGATCCAATGTGGCCCAGAAGCTCAGTCTCCTAACAGCCAGAGACCCCATCCCAGCTTCGAACAGGTGACCTCAGTGTCCATGCCCTCCTACAGCCTGTGCTGTGACTGCACCACACTCCTCCATCCTGGAGGGATTTCCCTTTCACAGGGAACTGGACCTAACGGGAATCCCCCCACACAGCTCCGGGATAGATCTGCATCACACCCGAGCCAGAGCATCAACACATCTGAGCCTTGCATTTGGTTCGTAATGTAGTGGATATGAGAGGAGTCACAGGAAATGTGGCTGGTTCTGCAGGGCAGCATTGCAGGAGCTCCCACCCCCTCTGTAGCTGGTGGGGCCTGGGTGCTGTTGGTCACTGTCTGACAGCAGCAGAAAATCAGTGTAATTGGCGTTGTGAGGCGTGTGGTTATCCCACAGAAAATTGTACCTTGCTGGACCAAACGCCAATCAAAGAGCTCCACACAACTGCAGCTCAGAGCACTGAGGCCCTACAGCAAATCACTGTTATTTGGAGTGCTATAAATATGGGACCAGTTCAAAGGCTGCTGCAGATGGGGAGGAGCACCCTGCTGACCTTCCCTGCTCCTGTGGGACTGAGCATTCCTGCCTCCAGCCCTTGCCCACGTCCTCCAGCACATGGACACATCTCTCAGAGCCCCACATCAACTGGGGCTGAAATGAATGCTGCCCAGTCTGGCTGAGATACAGGCAGGGAAAGCAGGACACAGCACAAAGAGGGAGCAAATCTTTCTTTTTCCCTTTTTTCCCTGTCTTGACTAGTGTTTTCTGTTACAATCTCCATGGCACTCAATACATCAGAAATTAAAGAAGCTACCACAGAGAGAAACAGCAGGTGTGCACATGGGTGGGAAAGCTTTCAAATAAGCACTTTAAAATCAATTATTAGATAACGATGTTGTATCTGAAGCCACTTAGACAATGGCACATTAATAGCTGGCAGGACTGGCAGTGTCTTTTCTGCTCACACAGGCACAACAGAAATATCTGCTGGGTGCAAAACACATTTCTCTGAGGATTTTCATTCACCCCCAAATCACCATGAAAATGCAGAGATCTGTTTGTCCCATTATACACCCAGCTCCTGTGTCTTGCTCAGCACTGCAGTTTGAGCAAAGTGCTGGGTTCATCCTCACAAGTGTGCTTCTTTTATTGCAACCTCACACACATTCACTCACCTGCCTAATTCCCTGCCCCTTGCTCTTCTCACCAAACCAAAGTATTGACCTGCAGAAGTTTGCCTCAAAGGATAGCAGGAAGAACTACCTCATGCTCAAAATGTGGAAGCACATCCCAAGTCCCAGAAGTCAAGCTCTAATTTTACGAACTGTAAAATAAATCCAAATTTTTTCGGCGTGGCCCGTGGGAAAAGGAAGGGGATTGGTTCCCAATTCCTTGGGCAGCTGCATTTACATGAAGAGCGACCTTAAAAATTGTCAGCAATCAGTCAAATCCCTGTAATCATCTTCCTGCAGAGCTGGGACTGTGACAGCAGGCTCTGGACTAGACACAGGAGGAATTAAGCCCCCTCTCTGCTGCCAGCAGGACTGGCTGGCTCCAGGACTCTGGGATGAGGAAAGCATCCAGATCCTGCCTTTTTGGGGCCTGAGGAACAAATTACCATTTCAAGGCATGGTGTCAAGAGACGGATAGCAAACGCTTTGGCTGTCGGTGCTACTACAGCAGTGACAACAAATTAAGTAGACAGATGTTTAGAAATAAAGGCTGCATACATCAGGCAAGAAAGGAATCTGTATCCTTCCCAAGAGGAATGGATGTTATCATCACTGATTTTTTAGCTAAGAGTCATCCTGGAATGCCACATTTCATGGAAACATTGCCTTGGCATCCAGCACGGGGCCTTTTCAGAAGGGCTTGGTAGTGTAAACTTTCTCACAAATGGACACTCTTCCACCTTATGAAGTCACCAGGGTTTTTTATTTCTCTCTCTGTCCAAGACAGAGCACAGACTGAAATCCCTGCAGAGCGTGAGGAGGAGGGCCTGGCCCAGCACTGAGAAACCCATACTCACACAGCGCCCACTCTGGAGAGGGCTCCTGGTTTCATCTCCCACAAGCACTGACATTTATTCCAGGTTTTTGTTTTCTTTCATTTTTTTCTTCTTTTTTTCCTCTAAATAATCCTAAGTCTCTTATAGGACTCTGCATTTTGTTTATTCCAATCAGCAGCAATTCTAGTGGCTTCTGGACTGCAAAAAGCAGAGCAAAAAAGCAGACAGTGGTGGGAGAGAGAACATACAGACATCTTATTGCCAGCACTGATGTCATGCTGAATGGACATTTGAAAGAATTTAGTGTCTCGGTATCAGTTGCTCCCAGAAGCAGCAGCTATCCAAAGCACTCCAGCGTGATTTGCATTCAGGAATTCTGATTTCTACGTGCCCAACAAGCAGAACAAACTGGTTTGTATCTCACGTTGCAGGGTCAGGATTCTTAAAGGCTCCTGGGCTGCTGCTGTCCAGCTGTTCTGTGGCAATTTAAAAATCGTCTTTACCCCAGGCAGTGACCTGAATCAAGGGCCAGGACTTCATGGAGTGACCCCAAATGGGACCCCCGTGTCTCTGCAGAGGGTCCCTCCTTCCTCAGGGACATGGTCTGCTGGCAGTGAGGTGCTGGCAGGCCTGAGCTCCTCGGTAAAGGGACATGCTGCAGGCTCAGCAGGAAGGGAGAATATCTAAAGACAAAAGCAAGTGGCACTAGGAGATGCTGTCCCTACCTCCCCTTCCATCTGTCAGACCCCACCCCAGCAGAATCAGGGATATGCTGCAGAGATCAGGGATGGGGCCAGGCTTCCCTTGGGCAGCAGGGACCTGGTTATATCTGTCCTGAGCCCCCTCCAGCGTCGTGCCCTGGCCCCAGCCCGTGCAGTGACCAGTGCAGCTGGACAGGAGCCATCTCAGGACAGAGAACCTCCATGCTGAGGGAGGTTCCCTGTGGGAAGGGCTGGTTTCCAGCAGCAGGATGCTCAGCACAGCCAGGGGCAGAGCTCTGGAGTGCTGCTCACGCCCTGTGGGCACACGGGCACCATGCTGCCCTCGCACCAGCCTCTGCCAGCATTCCCGATGCCAGCAGGATGGCACACTGCAGAGCCTGGCACTGCTCTGCTCCACCACGAGAGACAGTTTTAATTGATGAAGTGGGACCACTGACAGGGCTGGGAATGCTGGGAGAAGGTATCCTGCAGGATAAGAGCACTCCTACTCCTGCTATTCCACAGCTTTACCAGTGCATAATCCTTGTTATTCTCAGCAGGTAAAACCCAGCCTGTGCTGACAGCGGGCAAAAGGCACCTGAATCACATCCTGCAAATGCAGCAAATTAAATATGGAACAAAGGGCTCTGTGCCTTTCTGCCTGTGACTTGTCTTGGGATATTCAACAGGCCCACACCTCATACCAGGTCACCTAAAAGTGTCTGTCACTGATCTCCTGGTCTAGGAACAGGTAAATTGCTAAATCTGAAAGGCAACTCGGGAAGATCCTGTGGCCAAAACCAAAATCATGAATGAGAGTGTACTGGAGAAACCTTCGGTAGGAAGACAGGGATCCATGTTCTGTGGCTGCCCCAGCCTAACCCAGACATTTGGTCATTCTAAAGTGATTCCCTCTTTGTCTCACCTCATGTATGTGAAGGACTTGGAAAGCACCCACAGCAGCAGGTAAGGGGTGAGCTGAGACACCAGAGGTACAGCCTAAAGCATCAGGAGAGTGGAAGAAAGATGCTGTTGTACAATCTGGCTGTGCCAGTGCTTCCCATGCCACAGCCATCCTGAACATCCCTCACCAGGCTGGAATACAGCAGACAGAGATGCACACACACCCCCCAAGCTACAGTACATAAACACAACCAGGGCATCTACATTATTTTATCCGGTATTTATTAAAGATCAGCTTTTCCTTTGCTGGTCCCAGTTGAAACAGATCAAACGGTTGCACAGGAATGAGGAACTCTGGAGATGATCAAAACATAAAGAGAAATCATCAGCTGTATTTCTCACTATAATCTTAGCTGGCTGGCTGCAGGATTCACTTCCCTTGGAGAGATGAAAGAAATTGTGCCTTATGCTGAAGCACTAAAGCCACAGGCACGCTTTTCCCTCTCATGATCTTTAAATCAGTTGTTCTGCACTATGGAACAGAAGTCAACAAAATCACTAAACTACCAGCAAAATGTATTTGCCCCACAACACTTTTTGCCCCTCACTTAATGAGTATGGGGAAGAAAAAAAGGGCAAATATGGAAACATTTTGCAGGCACCACTGTGGATACAGCAATCACCTTCATGCTCTGGGCAACTGATGTACTAACAGTGTATTAGAAGTGACATTTCCAAGGATTCATGCAGTGGAGACAGTCCTCATTTGCCATAATAAAGCAGACCATGAAAGTCTCTGTCATGATGCTGTTAACTGGTTCCTGAGCCCAATTGTTCCTCCTGTGACATGGGTTCTTTGCATCCCGAAGAGAGACTTTACACTCCTTTGATGCCCACGTGAGTGTAACCAGCAAGTGCAAGGTGGCCACAGCCATGTCTCAGAGCAAAGCAAAGACAATAATTTCTCCTATTTTCCTTCTTCTCCTCTCATGATTTAAAAAGACCCCATTATCATTTACTCAGCTGGACTCATTTCAAGCAGGTATTTCTTCAGAGAATGCTCTGATTTGCGTCCCTCAGTTCGGACTGCACGCCAGTGTCAGATGAGATTTCAGCAAGATGAAACAGGCTCACAGACCTGGATTTCTGATGAAACTTTTCACATTTGCAAATTGACACGTTTGCTTCCTGCAAGAATCGCTCTCAGTAACTTTTCCCAAAGGCATTCCCATCAGCAAACAGATTAGCTCAGGTATTTGGGGATTTGACCACAAACAAGGTTACAAAAAACAGCAGAAGCAAACGCAACGTTTAATTTGACAAATATTTACCAAAAAAAACCAGCACCTAGCCCCTGTGGCAGCCATCCCACAGGAATTATACTCCCTGCATGCCTGTCTAATTTAGAAAGCCTGAATGAAAGGAAATCATCAGTATTCTTTTGGGGAAACTAAATTTACCTTGAGTAAAATCTAGCTTATGCAAACAGCCACCAAAAGCCCCGCCAAACTCCCAGGCAGGGCTTAAGGACAAATTTTGCCAGCTGTAGGCTACAAAAATCTGTGTTTAATAAATGTTGAGCCACCAGTAAGTCCCTGGGAGCAGCCTGAAGGGAAAGCACGGCAGGGTTTGAAAGGCACCAGTCTGAGGGAGCTCACAGATTTACTTGTCATGGATGACAGTGAGAAACCTCTCAAAGGGTAGTCTGAGAAAACTGGTTTATGTAATTACAGGGATTTATGTCTGTTACAGTTGCAGAAGGTTCACTGCTATCCCGGAGCTCGGGAGTCAACAGAAGAGAAATGTAACATCATCTTTGGATGGAGACCGTCGGATCAACACCCACGAGGTAAATAAAGTGAGCAGCTTCAAGGTTTGGTTAGGATGGAACAAAATCCCTCCCTTGGAAAAGGCAGAGGTGGCAGAGGAGCCTCGCTGTGGCAAACCACCCTGGTGAGCAGGAAAAGCCAGCGGAGCTGGGAACCGGCAGCCACATTTTGATTTATTTGCATGGGGCAGAGAGAGGCAGCTCATTATCGAAGGCACTGAGCCTGCCAAGGCTTCTCATTAACCGTGCTCAGTTGTGTGGTCAGTCTGCAATGATTTTCATGGCTGGAATGTATTAAAGACAGTGTGTTGAGGTCTCACTCAGGGGTAGGGTGTCTAGAGTAAACACCTACAGCTCTAAACCACAAGAGTCCTTGCCACAGCCCTGAATTTCCCCAGTGTTGTGTAACAGTAAATCCATCACTTAAACAGCACCCCGACTGAGATTTCAATGAACCAAATATATGCAAAATAAATGTCAAAGTCCATCTATGTTTCTCAGTGTACACACAGGGCAGAAATAATGACTCCATAGAGATGGAAATCGAGGACTTTTAAAACCAGATTTGTCATTGCCCTTATGAAGCTTACAAGAGGACATTGTGCCACCACCTCCCACAGTTTTCTATTAAGTCTCAGATGTAAAGTGATTTTTTTAAACACTCTGGTTCCTGAAATCCCTGGACTGTTGGAAAACATTGCCTTACTTTGAAAAAAAATATGGCTTAGTTTAGCCCCTCAGATTAGCTCATAGGTGTGATAAAGAAGACAAAGAGAAACCCAGGTCCATTTTCTCACACTGTCCTGTGATGCCTAAGCCAGTCCCAGCTGGAATTGTGGCTCAGCTCAAGGCTGATGCTCCTGCTACCCAGCACCCCTGCATTCACTGCTGGCACACACATCCCGGGAAAGCCTTGTGCCAAAGACAAGGGCAGGATAAAGACAGTGAAAAAGAACAAACCAGAAAGGCCGTTTGGGGTCTTCCTGATGCAGCATTTCCTCAGTCAGGCAATTTCTGGAGAAAGGACCACCCTAAGGAACCCAAATGAAAACCCTGTGATGGGAGGCTCGCAGGCTGCAAGGAATTTGAAAAGTTGGGTTTTGACTGCGCTTGTGTGTTGATCACAACATATTGGTAGATAACTTTGAATGAATAACTCCTTGAATTTCATGCCTGGGCTGCGGGCCAGGGCAGCAGCCCCTTCCCAGGGCAGGAAGACTCGCTCCAGCCACAGACCCCTGAGGCTCCCTGAGGCAGAGCGCTGGAAAGGCTTCACGTCAACCGAGGTTTTCTCTGACTGGAAAGGTTCCTTCTGTTATTCTGAACAGTCTGTCCACACTTCACGGCACAAACTGCTCCAGAAATGACAGCCTGGAATGTAAACCCGGGCCGGGCCGGGCTGGCTGCGCGCCCTGGCTGCTCCTGCCGGCCTCTCTGCCAAAGGGGATCCGGTGTCGGCAAGAGAAGGAGGGACAGAAGCATGGAAAAGCAAACACCTGGCTCCAGCAGCCACCCACCCTGTGACCAGGGCTGTCTGCTGTGTGCCACAAGAGAGGGATGAACAGAACCCCCATTTGGGGCTGTCGACAGCCCAAACCAGCACTCGGGCAGAGCACGGCCCCCAGCAGTTCCACTCCCCTCAGCTTTCCATCCACGTCTGGATTTGCCCCAGTGCTGTAGAATTTGCCCAGTGCTCTTGAAACAGCTTCTCCATCCACCAGCACTGAGGTGGAGAGGCAGGGCTGTTTTGGGTGAGAAACGCTCAGAACTGCCACTCTGAGGGGTTTGGGGAAGGCTCCCCAGGAGCTGAGAGCAGGGCACGGACCATGCGTGTGGCTGCCCCGGCCTCAGCAGCAGGAACAAGCAGGATACGTGTCAATCCATCCCAAAGGCAGCCTGTGCATGGGAATGCAGCCAAGTGAAGCAGTCTGGTCCAAGGCCTGGCCTCCAGATGTTGCCAGATAAGATAAACAGCTTTGCACGGCAGCGATGAGACTTTTCCTCCCCTCTATTAACTCCTAGCTTATCAAAGGTTAAGAGGGCTAAAGTTCATGCACATTAATAGGGTTTAAACACAGCGATTTACTCCATATTAAGGCAAAAAAAACCCCCAAAGCACAGCCCAGCTAAATCATGCTAAAGGGTTGCATTCCTCAGCCCCTGCGATGGCCCCTGTTTTATCAACACACCAGCAGAAAAGTGGTTTTGGCCCCAGATGACATGCAATAATTATATCTTAACAGCAGCCCTTGAAGAACATTTCTATTTCTCCCTGTGTTTTTAATGTTCAACTCTCTACCACTGTATTTAAGACCAGCAGAGGGTTTACAGAGCAAAAGCCAAGTATGTTAAGAAGGTCTCATCACATAAAATTGCATCTTAAGCACTAAAGAGAACAAATGAGAAAGTGGGTGAAGGCAGAAGCCAGAGTGATGAAGATAATGCTGGGACTCTTTATCTCCACAGAAAAATGACCGGGTAGCTGCTCATTTGATGTGCAGCAATTAAAGACTAATTTACACAGTGCCACTTAGAGACAAGTATAATTATGTTCTGCTCAGGGTACATATCACATAATAATTGCCTCCAGCTGAGCTGGAGGTTGTAACCCACTGAGAGGGACTTTAATGATAGGACCAAACATGGATTTCAGCTTGAAAGTTTGTGGCTGGCCAGAAGATAACGGGAGCTGCTCACAGCTTATTTAGAAAGTTACAATAGGAGTGTGATCTCCTCTATATAAATAATTGCACTGATCTGTGCACAGATCTATAACAAAGATAAGAAGGTACAGAAGAAATTAGGAGATTTCTAGGACAGATCATACAGGAATTTGTTCAATTCACAGGGTTCTGGTGCCTAAAGCCTTAAAAAAAGGTACTCTGCAGTGTCTTGTCTGGCTGTGGTCACTCCAAAAGACATCAGCTACCAATCCTAGGATCTTGCTGGAATTAACTTTTAATATCCCTCATTGAAATAAAGCTCCAAAGCACAGAAACAAGCCTGGCTTGTAACACTTGCGTAAAAAAAAAGATGCCTCATGTTAGGCTGCGGACAGATTTGAGCTCTTCCATAGAGAAGTGCTCAGCTGCACACTGTGAATGAGACCTGTGAGCTTGTGAATGAGACTCTTGAATGAGACCTTCAGAGTGGCCATAGCTCTGAATGTGTCCCCAAACCTTCTTAATAAGAAGGAGGAATTACAAAACATGACGGTGCTTTTGAGCACCTACTCAGTGTTCCTCTCCCCAGACTCGGTCGGTCTTCCCAGCCCTCAGCTGAGACTTGCAGAGGGAAAGGGCCTGGGATGAGGGTGTGGGAGCAGAGATGTGATTGTAGCAGCAGCAGCAAAAGCCAAGACAGAAGGTTGCTGTTCAGTTTGGTTTCAGAAGGCTTTGGGATGCTGTGGCTCCACACCAAGAATCCAGCTGTACTTATCATAAGCATATTGATGTTAAACTCCTGTGATTTGGGGTGTAACCAGCTGAGCTGCACCAAGTTGCAAGGAGCACAAAAATAAAGCAGGACATCAGCACAGGCCATAAAAGCTGAGCTCAGTAATAATTCGTGCTGTAAACTAAGCTGCTTTAGGGCTGCTCATAGATTTTATCAGCCTGTTCAGGGGAACAGCAGTAGTAGTAGAGATATTTTTGATTAACTGCCATAACATGACTCAAATGTGCAAGTAGAAATGTAGAAATGCACCAGAGTGGGATGGCAGCTCAATGGAACAATCAAAGTCACTTTAAATGAAAGCTCAAGGCATTTTCTCACATTTATTCATCTTCCTCCTCCTCTGATGTGATGAGAGATGGCAGGAGTCAAATTTTACCTCTACTGCTGGTTCTGGTTTCTAACTGGAAAAGGATTCTCAAGCAAATTCATTGAACAGATGAGGTGGCTCAAGAGCAGTTACACCCACTCTCACTCACCATGACCCCTCACGGTGACCCACCCCACTGAGGAGACAGAACCTGACCCGGGGCTGTAACTCCCCATCACTGTTCCCTGGGCAGGGTCCCTGTCCAGGACAGCCCGGGACTCCCCCATGTCTTACCCTGCTGGGTGATAGCTGCAGACAGAAGGCCAGTCTTGCTGAACCTCTGTGCCAGCCTTGCTGAACCTCTGTGCCAGCCTTGCTGAACCTCTGTGCCAGCCCCTGCTCCTCCACAGCACCCAGATATCCTTGGGAAGCTCCCTCGGGGTGCAGTGGGTACTGTACCCAGACCTGAGGTTTCACCTGGCACTTGAGCTTCACTTGCCCTTGGAAGTGAAGGTCTGCTAAGGTTAACCTGGGGTGAGGGATTCCTCTGCGATGAGCATCTGATTTTGGGAGGAGGCCAGTGAGTGCTATCATTAGACCAAGAGTGGCTTAGCAAGGCTGGATACAATGTCCTGTGACCCCCTGTGCACTGTTCCCATTGTAAAAATAACTTCATGTGGGATGGTACTTCCAGGAAGGAACACGGGTAACACACACAGCTCAGCGCGGATGAACAACATGTTCCTGCTGTTCACCATCATATCTGCTATCCCTGCTTCCCTCACCCGCTGGATTCTCTCTCAGCTGTTGGCTCCAAGGGATAACCAGACTTCCCAGGCCATCTCTGGCTGGTCTCCCCTTCCACACCTCCCCTGACACAGCCACAACAGCCGTCCCCCAGCCCTTGTCCCCAGCCAAGCTCCTCAGCACACACCATCTCAGCTTTTGTGCCAGTTCTGGCCTGATTTGGGAGTCAGCAGCACACAGGATCCCAGCACTGGCTCTGGGATGGGTGTGTTTGCTCACACAGACATATCCAGATAAAGCACCTCGTTCACTGTGCTGATAATGGACCCAAAGGTGTCCCGGGCTCTCTCCACAGGGCTTAGGTAATTAATGCCTTGCACTTCCCAAGCTTCACAGAAAGCATTTGTAATTAACCTCTTCTTCTTTCCTGCTGTATGATGCAAAAAACCAACAGTTTTCAAGAGCCCAGGAATATCTATTAAGCCATCTCAGCCAAATCAGGGCAGAAGCAATTTAAAAGACAATTACAGGCAGGAGATGTGAACTCCATTCATTCTCCCCAAGTCCAGACAGAAAGAATAAAATGCCTCAACTCCCAGGCTCTGTGCCAAGGATAAGCAGCATGTGAAAACCTCTCCAGCCCACGGCTCAACTCAGAAGGCCTTGAGTTGCAGAGGATGGACCAGAACAACTAAAACCCCCAATTATCTAGGACTGATTGTTCCTATAAGTGCTTGTTTTCAGGTTTACAGCAAAAGCATCAAGTTCTTCAGGCTTTAATCTTGGTAACGAAAATCTTTACTTGTTCTCCTGTGAACCTCATCTCGATACTTACTGAGTCGAGGCAGAATTGCTGAGTATGCTGAGCACCATCTCAGGTCAATGGGAAGCACAAGGATAATGGGAAGTGCTGCTGGAGGGCAGCACTCAGGATACAGCAGGGTCTGCTGCTGAGGCTGGAAAAACACTAGTGCCAGCCTGGAAAAGTTGTGTCTGTCTGTAAAGCTTCTGGTACCCACTAAAAGCTGTGAGGGGGAATATTTGTGACCTGCAGGACACACAGAAATCACCTCTCTTTGAGAGGATGTGGCAGTGAAGCTGTTCCCACATCCAGCACTGACTCCTGAGCAGTTGCAGGAGGATATGGCAGAGCAGAGATCTGCAGCAGGCAAGAAAACACACTGTACCTCCTCTTGGTTGTCTGACTTGATGCTCATTCCTCAGAGCCTTTCTCCCACTCCAAAACCAGGCTATGCTTTGCACATTCCAGCCCACCAGAGGAAGCAAACAACTCCAAACACCTTGGAACAAGAGCGGCGGCACAGAGAACAATAAAACCACCCCAAATATTTTCCCAAACGAGAGCTGCAGTAGCTCCCGACACTGAGGACATCTCCACAGGCAGAGCACCTGGGTATAACCACCTCACCGAGGGCCCTGCACGTGCTTCCAGAGCAAACCTTTGCTGTGTTTTCCCACTGCCAGAGCCATCCTCCACAGGCGGTGGCACAGACACAGGAAGGGGAAGCAACTTCTCCCCACTCACTCAACAGGGCAGTGGCAAAGCTGAAACGTTTCCAAATCCCTGAGCCCCGGTCCAGCACTCCAGGTACCGAGCCACACGTCCATCCAGGTGCCAGATGGCAGCGGGAACAGCCAGCACAGGATGCGCCCTCGCTGGGAGGGGATGCGGCATCCAGCGGTAAAAGGGTTTAATATTTCATTATCACATCATTCCCTGCCATGTCTAATGGTAAATTAATCCCTGTCTGTCCAGAGCAGCTAAACTCATCCTCGAGATAAATTAGGTCAGCGATAGCCTGAATTTAAAAAGAAAAAAAAATAAAAAATCTGATTGAATGTTGAAAAGTTCTTCCACGGCTGATTTCTCCGTGAATTATTCATCCCATCAGCAGCTCTGCATTGCTCAACAGAAACATTCCCATAGCCAATAAAGCACTTGGCCAGCAAAGCCAGGCAAAATAAGCCAATTTCCCCCAAAATACAGTGGCAGGGCACACCCTGGCCCGCTGTAAATCATCCTTCCCAGAGCTGCAGCCCTGCCCACCACCTTTGCCTTGGTTGTTCAGCGAGCACAAGAGCATTTGCCTCTGAAGATTTGGCCTCAGTGTCAAAAACAGCTGAGAAATTCCACCCGGGGCATTATTTTTTTTCACCCTGCCAAGAGCAGATTGCTGCAACAGTCATTGATAAAGTGACTCAGAGCCTCTGTGAGCCACGGAAGAAAAATGGAACAGCAAAACCTTGGCTATTCCGAAGCTGTTGCATAAACCTGTGTCCAATCATTTATTGGCTGTACCTATGTGCACTTTAGTTGATCCTACAAGATTTTAAATGCCTCCTAATATAGTGATGGCCCAGATTATCTTTTCATCTTATATAAATGAATTGAAAAATATTTCAGATGAATAGACAATTCCTTGCTTGCTGGAACAAATGAATGTGCTTCTATCGCACAGAAACCTGAAAATGTGCTGTAATATTAAAAAATTACCCTTTCTGAATAACACAGACCTGATGGCTTTAGAGCTGTGCAGCTTTTACTTCAAGTATTAAACTATTCTCTGGGGCTTAAAGCCCACAAGTTTTAAGATAAAAGATGCTCTTAAAGATTTATTTAATTGTTATTGGATGGAAGAATTAAAGACACTGGATGGGAGATAAGCCTGTACAGAGACAGAAGCTGTTTTTTAGTTTTAGAAGACAATAAATCATGCAATTGGTCTGTCTCTGGGCTTGGTTGGTAATAGATCACAGACATTTTCATACCCAAGTTCAAATAACACACAGAAAAACAGCCACGAAATGGTCACATTGCCAAAAACCATCTTAAATAACACACCAAAAAAAAAAGGCCACAAACCAGTCAGGGTGCCAAAACGCATCAAATGTTAAGCAGCCTGTGGCGTTCAGGATGTCAGGGTGAGACAGGCTGTTTGATGATAGCTTTTCAAGAGAAATTTTGGGGCTTTGCAAGCCATTCCTGACAGAGCCGTGCCACCGCAACAGGAAACCGGCGCCTGGCGATTCGTGATCGGGATTTGGGGAGCCATTTTATGGAACTCCCTCTGAGATGGCTGTCTTGGAAAGGGTGTAAGTGGTGTCAAACACTCAGGGTTGATACCATCTCAAAGGCAGAGAGGGCAGACAAAAGGGTGCATGCAACAGAAGCTGGCTTCAGCTGCTGCCCACACCTCTCCTTATGTGGACAAGGGACATGAGGAGGGGTAAAAAAAGGAAGAGGGAGAAAATGGTGAAAACTGGAGAAAATTAGCATCCTGGGTTTAAAAATTCAGCATCTCCGAGCTGAGAGCCAGGTCCTCTGGCAAGGAGGGCAGAGTAGGGAGGTGCTGTCAGCGTCAGGACTCAGGAACATGAGGCCGTGAGGAACATGGTGGGGACCTCCTGGAGTTTAACACCAGAGTGGTGGCCTTGAGCTGGTGCTCCAGCACCCCTCACACCACAGCAAACCCTTTGCCCTTGTGAGTGTAAAGCTGCAGCACACCCAGGGTGGCACCCGAGAGGAAAGGCAGCACCCAAGGGTGACACACAGGCCACGCACATGTCACCAGTGGCACCCCACCGGGGCACAGCGTGCAACGCCCTTGGTCATTCTGCAACCGCAGAGGGGAGAGGAGCACGAGGAAGCTCTGGTCTGGAAGACGACTCAGAGGAAAGCAGCAGGATCCAGCTTCCAAGAACACCAGTGAGTCAACCTGCCAGGAAGGAAGGTTCCGGGGAGCCCCTGCGCCGCTTCCCCCCCGAGCCACCAGCGATGATTGCAGCTCAGAGAAAGCGACCGGGGCTGGCACCACAGTGCTGACCCTTGTGAGAATTGTGGTGCAGACGGAGCCCAGGGAACAGTTCGTGCCTCCACCCGCTGATTCCGGCCCCTGCACAGCTCCAGAGCAGGAAGTTGGTACCCAGCCCACGAGCACATCAGAGGGCTCTGCTGTCTCTGGGAAGGACTCGTGTTACTGTAATTCTGCCGTGTGGAGAAGAGATGGAAAATAAAGCTCCATTCTCCTGAAATGATCCTCGCTCTCCCTACTCGCACGGCATCCGTGGCATGTGGGCACCACACCAGCTCCGGCGGCGTGAAGGATACAGGCACCGAGACTTCGGGAGCCGCTCCTCCTCCTGGTAAATCCATCCCAGGCTGAGCTGCTAGGAACAGTCAGCAGGCACAAACACAGCGAGCGCTGCGGGGTGGGGGTCAGGGCAGGCAGGGAGAGCGGACACAGGCCGCTTCCAATGGCCCGGATGCCCCAGCAGACAGCGGATGCTGCCCCATCATTTCGAATTTTTACTTCTGTCATACCTGGAATTCCTCAAAAAAGCAAGAAGGAGGAAAGCAGCAGACCAGGGATCCCTCTGCTGGCCTCTGCTGCTCAGACCTGCCACGGTGTGCTCCTCTGCACATCCCTCCTGCTCCAATGAGCACCCCCTTTGGAAATTCAGGCTCCATTAAGGGCAGCAGACAGTATGCAATCATTTCTCCTGTTTTACCATGGGTGCTCAGTAACAAATGTGCTATAATGTGCTGTATTCCTCAGCTCTGTTTTCAGTCCTCACCTCCAAGTTTAATACTCTCTGGAATTAATAAAGCCAGAAAAATATCACTGCACACAAGTCTGATTGAGGACTGGGAGCAGAGTTAGCTGACTTCTCTCAGAAGGTGCCAAGCACCAAGGGATCGATGTGACAAGTGGCAGGACAAGCAGAAAGGCTGAGACAGAGCTACAGCACGAGCATGACACTGAGCTGAGAGAGAAAAAGAGCAAGGTTAAAATGGAGAAAACATGAGACAGTCATAGAAGGAGGCCAAGGAAAGTATAAAGAAGACAATGCCCTCAAAAGTTACCAGAAAATAAGGATCCCTTACCCCACTACCAACACTCTCAGGGCATTCTTCAGAGGCAGCTGCAGCCCTGCCATGAAGGAATACAGCAGGAATAGAGTTGGTCCTGTACATTTACAGCTGCCTTTTAGTTCATATTTACAGCTCTCTTTTCAATCCCACTAATCCCAAGGGGACCCTAAAGATCACAGCTACACTGTATATTGAGCTTCTGCTGCAGAGCTCTCCACAGGCACAACTCTGAACTGCCAGTCTGGACTGAGGGAAGTCTCTGGGACTTACTAATATTCAGAGTATGGAAAAAAAAAAAATCAACTAAAAAAAATCTTCAAACAAACAAAAAATCCCTCAAGGTTAATTCCATCCTTTACTGGCTGCTTTGAGATTCATTACACTTATGGTTAAACACTTGCAAAGAAAAATGAATTGACAAAAATAAACTCTCAGTTCATCATTGTGATGAGCAGTTGCACCTAACTCGGGTCCTGGATGCAGTTGGCTGCAAGGGGGACCAGCTGGCCAGGCTGCCTGGTTGGCCTGTGGATGAAGATGTCTGAATTTAAGTGCTCCTGTACCCTCCTACAGACATTATCCTCTAAAGAAAAAACGAGACTTTCCTGAAGTACTCACTCCTACGTTCAGTTCTGTCCAACATAAAGCTTAAGCTTAATAATTTAAAAATTGCTCAACTGCCAGTGTGGGCTCCAGCTCCAAGGGAAACTCCTCACCTGCCTCCCTCCATCCTGAAAGGACATCACGCCCCTTTTCCCCTCAGTCTCCAGAGCTGCTGCAAAAGCACACACCTGAGCCACAGGCTGGTTTTATGAAATGCCAGATAATTGGAAAACCTTCACCTCAGACCTTTGTGCTCTCCCCATGGGAGACCAGCTGCTCACAAGGACCCACCCCAGTTAACACTGCAGTGACACCTTGCAGAATCTCAGGCAGTAAATGAAAAGTCCAAATCTTCTCCTATCACCAGGAATCCTGCTCCAAGCTGCACCTGAGGGTTCAGACTGAGCTCAGCTCTGAGACTCTTCTCCTCCAGACACTGGCCTTGCTGCTGGCCTGTGCTCACACAGAGCTTGTGCTGGCCCCTCACACACATTGTCTTAGCCAGCAGCCACTCCTTTTCTAGCCCAGGCTCTCCAAGGTAGCAAGGTTTCATATTTATTCATAAAGGCAAATCATATTTCCCAGTGTGGAGCCAGTGTTCCCATGGAAACGATTCAGACACATTTACATGAATGGGCAATTTTACAAACTGCAGAAAAAAATCCTTGACATCGTCAAAGTCCAGGGCAGACTCAGGGACTAAACAAAGTTCTTAAACCTCAGTAATAGCTGTGGGGAGATAAACAGCCATGCAGCGCTGGCAGGCAGATACAATGGAGCTGGAATTTCCACTAATGCTGGCTTTGAGCAGTGGGATACAGCAGGCAAGAGTAACACAAGCAGAGGGTGCCTGGAGAATTTCTTTACCAAGTTTCTTTTACAGCTGATACCAGGTTTTGGACTAGGATAAATTGTAGTGAAATCTCCTCCAAGACAGACCTACACTCCCACAAGGAAAGGTTCTTCATTGCTATGGACAATTGCACTTGGGGGACTTTAGAGCGTGGGTTGTTATGACGGGGTTGCAGAACCCTCACAAGGGATCAAACAGGAGAAGAAACCCCACAGGCCAGCGAGGTCTCACAGTGCTCAAGTCTGCTCCAACAGAACCACTGCTGTGCACGGGGAAGCCTTTGGCTGAGCCCCTGGCACTGAGCTTCACCTGGGCTGGGTCCAAAACCAAACCTGGGGGCTTAAACTTCTGCCTGGTCTGTAAAGAAACTGAGACTGAAGGGAGCCAGTGCTTGTTCATCAGTACACATGCCTGGGTCACTCTAAGAGTGTTCACTGGGACAGGGGGAACAGGGGACAGTGGTCTCATGGTGGCTTCCAGGAGTCAATGACCATGTTCAGGAGAAATTAGCACATTTGCAAGGTATTATTCCCAGCAATTTTTCTGCCACCTTAAAAGGAGTGCAGTCTTCACTGGTCACCCAGCCCTGAGTTAGACACCCAGAGAAAGGAGGCAGGCTCTGTTCACAGGCTCCAGGGTGTCCCAGCTGTCCCATGGCCATGCCAGTCTGGCTTTACAATGCTGGGTTAGAGGGGGTGAATCTCCCCCCAGCTCTCAGCAGAGCAGATACTGCTGGTACCCTGTGGCTGGGAAGGACAAGGGAGCCAAAAGCAAATCCAGAGATTGGATTTTAACTGCTCGGAGACACCCACAGCATAACACAACCTCACTTTCCTCTGCCACGGGCTCTCAAAGGACTCAGAGCTGGAGAAGAGGCAGTAAAGGCCACTCTTAGCTGAGGTTGCTGAACAAACAGACTCTGCTGTGCCCTGGTCCTACAGCTCCAGCTGCAACTCACTGCAGTTTTCGTGGCCACCACCATCCCACGTGTGGCCCTGCCAGCTGGGACACAGTTGCCACGAAAGGGTTCACCAGGCACAGCCAAAGATCGTCTTCCCGTTCCCACTAACCCCGTTCAAAACCCCTCCTAATTCAAGAAGCCACTTCACAGGCCAGGAGGACAGGCTGGATCAATGAGGCTTCGGCTCAGCCTGCCAGCTGCTTTCCTGCTCTCATTGAGATGTTTTATCGGGCAGTGGAACGTTGAGACTGTTACTTCCTTCAGCTGGGATCTCAACAGCCGCTCTGCAAATGCCATCTTACAAAACACAGACTCTCAAAGCAGCTCCCTGCCAAGGTTATCAGGTTTGGGCAGCACTGGCCAAATAACACAAGCAGGGCTTGGAGATGTGATTGTTCTGAGCAGCAAAACAAGTTCTGATTCTTCAGTAGGGAGGAAAAGTTTTTTCTATGAGAGATAATTTCTTTATTTGCATATCAACTAAGGATCTTTTGACATTCACTTTAAAGCTGCTCTAGAAAACTCCTTCTGCTGTAGAAAGTTTGAACTGGTCACACTCCAAGCTGCACAAAGAGCAGGCTGTGTCTGCAATGCCAGCACTAATCAGCAGGGATCCAAGCTCAGCTTTTCCATATGTGCTCCTGCTCTGGTCGCTCCAATTTACAAACCAGAAGTTATTTTGTGAACTCCTCTAAATTATATGCAAGTGTCAAAGCTACTTTAAATTATATATGTGTGTCATCAAATTTTAAACTGCTCATGGATAATTCACTGCCGCGAAGAAAAACTCATCATATAAATTTTTGGCCAAAGTAATTGCTCCCATGGCTTTGCAAACATACCATCAGTCAACAAATCTGCCAAATATGGGGCAAATTTGCACTCTGGATTAGTTCCAGCCTCACCCATAGTATTGGCTGTGGCTGCATCAGTGGGAAGCTCTTATATAAACATGAAGGGTGATAAATTCCTAAATAATTTTGGCCAGAAAACCACCCTCAGAACTTGTCCCGGATCAAGCACCAGGCAGGTTTGCAGCCCCCTTTCTGCAATGTCCCAAACATCTTGGGGTCAACAGCATGGAAAGCACTTGTTTGTACCAGAAATCCTCAAAATCAGAGTAAGATGAGCTGTTGGGATCTTGCAGTGGTGAGGTTCAGTGCTCATTCCCAGTGCAGGACACCAAGGGTTGCTGGATCTCCTCTCTCCCTGGAGCTCCTGTGTAAGTGCTTTGCTTAAAATAGCCCCCCTTTGCCCTGTACAGCTGTTATTTGCCACTAGACCAGCCCTTAATGCAACTGCTCCTGATTTGTGGGAAGGAAAATTGGAATGAACCAAAGGCTTTAATGTAGGAGGATAATGGTTACCAAAATGCAGTAGCTCACAAACAACCCTCCAGTGACGGGTTTGATCTGCGACTCCTGAAGAGTTTGCCAACTTCTGAATTTGCATTGATGGCTCTTTGCATATACCCAGAGACTCCTTCAGCCTCTCAGCTGCTGACACGGAGCAACTCCCCAACTCCAAAGACATCACTCAGTGCAACTGGAGCTAAAGGAGAAGCATTTATTTATGCCTGTGGTAAATCCAGTCTATCCATACAATCTCTTAAATTCCTCATCAAGCTGCAGGATAGATTTCTTTAGCTCATGCCCACCAGATGCAGAGAGTGGAGACTCCAGGCCTGCTCCCCAGGAGAGAGCCCTGACACTCCTCTCCCTGCTCCTTTTGGACTCAGAGGCTGTTTGCAATGGCTGTTCCCCGAGATCTTGAGCACTAAACCATCTTGAAAGGTGCTGCCAGGCTTTATTTCACAGACTCTGAGCACTCAGCTGCCAACAGCACAGCCCCTGTGAACAGCACACAAATGTTTCTACAGCTGCAAGGAGTGTCAAAAGATCCTTTTACCAAATAGCATCAAGCCCAAGAATTTTGGAGGATTCATCCAGCAGATTTAACCATCCTCTTCCTCCAACTATTTTATTCCTGCAGTGGAAGGTACAGAGGTTGCTACACAGCCAAACTGGTCCATGCTAATCATGGTTTAACTGCACACTCAATACGTGATCTCAGCTACCACTGATCTGCAGTTTTTCTATCCCAAACGTGATAGGAATCCATAATGTGCATAAAAGTATTTATTATGGACATTTGTGTAACAGTAAGAGTCGAGAGGCATCACTGTGTTCAGCACTGCTCGATTAGACTGAAATGGGGACAATGAATTCCTAAGTCCCTAAGAGAATTCCTGATTGGAGAGGAGAAGGCAGGGTGTGCCCAAGTGGGGAAGGGCAGCATTGCCACTTGCAATGACAAAGGACTTTGTGGCAGGGCAAGAAGTGAAACTCTCCCATTCTCCCTTGTCGTGACTGATGGAGATCCCACCCCTGGAAGTGTTCAAGGCCAGGCTGGACACGGCTCCGAGCAGCCTGCTCTGGTGAAGGGTGTTCTGCACGTGGGGGGAAGGTTGGAATGAGATGACCTTTGAGGTCCCTTCCAACCCAGACCATTCTGTGATCCTAGGAAGATGCTCCCCAAGCCTAGAGATCCTCCATCATCGAATGTGACACATTCATTCATGGAAATGAAAGGCCAAATGTGCTGTGGAATTATTATCCTGGAATATGCCACGCTGGAAGGTTTTTATCACTATTTGTTAAAAAGCATGCAAACAGCCTCTTGCTGTGGTTGAACTCCCTTAATTCCTCCCAGAGCTCCCTTACCCAGCCTTTGTCTCAAACAAACACAGAGTGGGGCAGGATAACCCTAGAGCAGGTTGGAAATAGCGACACAACCCCACTGATCCCTCAGGCTGCTCCTCACCAACACCAGCAAACAGGAGCTGAACGGCATCCCCGACCCCAAACAGGCCAAACCCGCGTGCTGCTCCAGAAATTCCTGCTCTTGCTTTTGTTTTCACACAAGTTTTCTGTGCTGGCTCTGCAGGATTTCTGAGAGCTCTCCAACCTGTGTGTGAGGCCGCTTGGACCTCAGGTGGGGACAGCCCCCGGGAAGTCACTTTTTGTAATTCAGTCTCATAAAGAACTTAGTAAAAGAAAAATATCTCATGAAAAACAAATGAAGCAAACAAACAACGCAAATGATGAAACAACTGACATGACTCAAACCCCCAAAGCAGCATGAGATCTCAGAGGGGAGGAATGCAGGGATTAAAAGCTTTCCCCTGAAGACAGGACTCAGAACAGGGGTGGTTTCCTCCCAGACTGGGTCACTAGTCCCATTTTTCAGACTACTGCTTTGGATCTATTCCACCTGATATAGGCCAATTCTTGCACTCAGTCTCATCCCTCAGGGAAGTCATAACCCTCCGTCTGCACTTTCCCTGTTTGCTCCCCTGGGAACAACATCAGCCATAAATCCAGATTTGTGACTTGGCTGGGAGAGGAGAGCTCAGGGAAGGAACAACTCAGTGAAACAAGACCCGGCTGTGATCAGCAGCAGAAGCGCCAAGGGAAGCACTGGAGGAGGGGAGAGAGGTTTGAACGGGCTCTGCTCAAAGATGTGCTGATGTGCAACACTTTGGGAACATTTGGAATGCCTAGAACATGATGTTCTAGGGTGTATGACCCTGTGTCCTGCAGCACAAAGGAGTGGTTTAGGCTTGGGAAGTTTCACTGCTTTTGGTGTTTTCTCTAAGCCATTCTGGCTGGTCATGCCTTGGTGGGGATTCCTGCATCACAGTCTCCTCTTTCCTTGCTATCCCAAAATGCAGGGATGGGAAAACCAGCCTCCCACTGCACTGAAGAAACACACCAAAGTGTCTGCAGCCATTGCTCAGTAGAACTTGTCTAAGGNTCTATATTTGAGGGAACAATGTTCTCCCATGAGCTCTGTAGCCGAGTCAGGAAATTGCACTTATATTTGTTTCCCACTGACATCGTTTTCCCTCACCTCCCTGTAAAATCCAACAGCATTTCTTACCAGGTCTATTCCTTTGACACTTCCCTGTAACAAGACCAAGGAAAGCACTTAATTGTGCGTGTTTTACAGCGAGCCCCAAGCTCCCACACCCAGCACGGGCCCACAGCACTGACTGGTGCTGTTGGTATTTTGCCACCGAGGCACCACCTCAGGCAGACACAACCACCCACTTTCAAAATCCAACTTGTGATGCCAAAGAGCCTACAGAGAATTTTCCTTTAACTGGGTGGATGTGCACGACATGAGACAACTATATCTAACATTTGAAAAATCCATATCTTCTTTTTCATTTCTTTCAATATTTTTCCTCTGGAATTTGTGCCGTAAGGGACGTGATATCCCAGGCTGAAGCTCCACTCCTAGGTGAGTTAAAAGCCACTCTTTTGGCTACTACACCTCAGTTCTGGCTTCTGCCTGTGTGCTGAGCAGCACAGATAGATCTGCATTCATCCAGCCCAGCTCTGAGATCCAGGCTACAGCACTGAGCTGAGACTCAGCTCAAGAAATTCAGTGCTGACCAGGGATAAATTAAATCTTAAGGTGGCTGAAGTGTCCTCTGGAAGTGCTCGTCTCTCCCTTCCTTGACCAGATACCAAGCAAGGGTTTCAGGTGCTGAAACTCCATGGAATAAGCCCAGGCTGCCGTGGGTGTTGGGACCCCAGGTAAAATGGATCCAGCTCCTTCTGGTCAGTGACTTTGGCTGCCACACTTCACCAAGTCGAGGCAAAAAACCCCAACCTTTCAACATTTTCACACAGGAATGGCGGAGAAGGCCACAGACACATTTCATCATGCTTAGCAGCACGATTCAAACCTCATCTCTGGCTTATGCAAAATGGCTGGAAACGCTTCCTGACCTCAGCTGACTTCTCTTGATTAACAGCCTCTGTCACTTTTATTTTGGTTACTCTGAACACAGTTGCTATTCTGTGCCCTGATGTAACATCACCAAGATCCAAGGAATCAAACCAGCCCGGGAAGCGGTGTAAAAATAAAAAACAAACCAGTTTAAGACTCGCCAGATGAAGACTAGAAAAGGCTGAAAAACAGTTTGGTGGCACTTTGAAGAGTGGGGATGAGCAGTGTCATAAGTTATGCCATAACCAAAACTCCAGACAGGACAGAATTAGCTCTCTGCAAGCTCAAATTAAACCTCCTCCCCAACAAACCCTGATGTGGCACAGGCTGGAGGTGCCAGGGCAGCAGCAGCCCATGCCCACCAGCCCCTCAGCACTGCACGGCCCCGGGCTGGCAGCCACAGCCTCTTCTGTCCCAAAATAGCTCCCAGAGGGAGCATTCCCAGAAAACACGGAGAGAGAGAGCAAAGATAAAATGTGACATTGGACCAGATCCCAGGTATCTTCTCAGCTCTGTGATTACAGTGTAAACCCCACAGAACATTTATCACGCTGGCAAACGAATCACATCTCAAATTGGTTAATGGGTTTTCCTCAGGGAATAAAAGCCTCCTCCCTTTCCTGTACCACACGAGCATTCAAAACCAGGAGAGCCAGAGCTCTCCCTCTCAGCCTGTTGTTTTGTAGATGTCCTGTGTGGACATGAAGTCACCTGGCTAAACCCATGGAAATAATCCAGCCACTACCCAAAGGTGCAGAAGGAAATGGTGCTGGAGGAGCCTGGGCAGACCCAGAGGTTCCCCCACTGTGGGACACCCCACTGCCCAGCAGGTTAGGGTGACATGTGCCACTGCAGGCTGAGAGGGACACAGCGGAATGGGCATCAGCCAGGCAGCAGGAAAGGAAAAGGAAAGGAAAACAGAGTGGGATGCATTAACCCACAACATTTCAGGTGGAGAGGGGAGCTCGAGCCAAGCCAAACCGTATTTGCATTCCTGCACAACAGCTTAGGTACAGAGCCTTGAGACCAAAGACAACCAATAAAAGATAATTATTCCGGAGACTGGCTAAAATATCACCACCTGTGCCCCAGCTCTGATTTAGCACAGCCTCTCAAACTAATCTCCAACGGAGTGCCAGTGGTTTGGGCTCGGACTCAGCCTCTGCTGGCCAAGTTCTGGTGAATCAGAGACAACTCACAGCCAACTCCCAAAACCCTTCTGACACGATTCCAGTGCGGGAGGGGAGCAGGCCAAGTGCAGCAATGGGGTTTGGGGATTTCAGGTGGATTCTTTCCAACTGTTTAATTACAAAAGGAACTGATGGAGAAGGAATTTCATTTTCACTGCAGCAGTTTCGGTGAGGAAGCCAAGTGAAGATCCCTTACAGGGACAGAGCCCGACAAGGAACATTTCTTGGGCATTTTGCTTCAATCTTCTACCTACCTGTTGCTTTCTACCTTTTCTGCTTTCTACTTCTTGCTTTGCTCTTCCTTTGTCTCCAAGTGACTCATCAGGTGCCTCTTTGGCTCGCGTTTGTAGCTCAGCTTTAATGAGACTGTTTCTGCTCTGCAGGAGCTTCCTGCAGCACTGCTCTCAGCCAATGCCCCGCAGGCAGAAGAGCCCTGACCACAGAGATGCTGCTATTAAATTCTTCTCAACATGAAAGCTGACAGCTTGTGCCCCTTCCTCGCCTGCCCTGGGTGGGGGGGGAGACACCTTTCACCTTTGTACATCTTTGACCTTCAAAACCGTGCCTTAGAGCAGCACAACCTTACAATGCTCATCCACCTTGGAGCTGCATTTGTCCTGCACAGCCCAGGTCATGGACCACAGCAGCTGCTCCACACCCACAGACCCTCTCCTGCTCAGGATTCTACCCTGTCATTGCAACATCATCAGCACTTCCACCCCTCCCCAGAAGCCCAGCGAGGGCTTTGGCAGGAGCCCTGCACCTCCCTCCTGCCTCTCCCCACAGGCAGCTGGCAGGCTCAGCCCAGCCTGAGCCTGTCCCTCAGCACACCACCACACTCTCGTTTGCTTTGGAGCCCAGGCTGATTTTTGCAAAGCCCTTGCCCCGTGAGTGTATTTCCGGCAGACTATTCAAGAGCCTGGCATTTTCCCTGCCCGGGTGACCTGCTGTCTGTTGGTCACCTCCCAAAGCCCAGCTTAGGACCCCCCTTCACACCTTCTGTTAAGTTTAGCAGTTTACTTAGTAAATGTTTTGGTCACCTCCTTGACCTGGCTCATCACAGCTCGCAGCACTTTATCACCCCTCCCTGCACCAGTGACATGAGCCAGCTATGCAGGGGAGTGTTTAACCAAGTAACTGGAGCCATGTCCTCAGCACGGGCAGCCTGGCAGAAAAAAGAGTATTTTCCTTGGTAGCAAATACCTGGCAGGCAAATCAGTTGCCATCTTACAGCCCTGTCTTGCCTCACTTACTGTCAGAAGCATCTGCTTTGTGCAGAACTATCAGAACGCAGCCCTGTGCGCTTCCCATTCCCGACCTTTTTGTCTCATTCACATCAAAGGCTCACATGGCATGTAGATTTATACTTTCTGCAGTATTTTATGTCTGACAGCTCATCCTTTGCATCAACAGCAGGCTCCACCATCTGAAGTACATCACCACTTCCATGGCCACCTCTTGGTAAACACTGCAAATAAAGCACGGAGCAGACTTTTCGGTCTATTCCTGTCCGGTGTGTTTTGCCCACAGATGCCAAGCGCTTTGGAAGCCAGCAAGCCACAGCAGGCTTTTATGGCTGGGGCCAATAAAACAAAACCAAAGTGACTTGCAGGTTTTCAGAGCCCGAGGAGCCCTGTGTTCGGATGAAGAGCTCTGTTGTTAAATGCTGCATTAACCAGACTATCCAGCAGAGCACTGTGATGTGCCACCCCAGGAAGGCAGCTGGAGTCCCCCCTCCTCACCTCTGTGCAGCGGGGCTTTCCCTGGGGACTCCCCAGGGTCCTGGCTCTAGAGATTCCCAGCAAATCCATAGATTACACTGCTCAGATCCCATGCCATTCCTGAACTCTAGGTGGCTAGTAAACACTGTAATCCTACATCAGCATTTAAAAGTCTATTCTGACCATTTTCTTCATGTGCTGTGTCTTCCCCAAAACTTCCTCAGCCAAAGCCCATGTGACATCTCCTCTTGATCTGCTGGCCCTGACCTGCTTTGGAGCAAATTTCAGTCTCCTGCACTCATGAAGCAGCTCCTTGTTACACATCCCCTCCAGAGCCCTCCATTATTAATGCAGCTGCCTTTTTTTTTGGCCCAGCAAATTTCTCTAATCCTCATTATATTTTTTCCATTTCATTACCCTGGGGCTTGATATATTTCTCCCTCTCTTCCTTGAGGATCCTATTGCAATTCACAGGGCTAGGGATTGAAAAAGTCAAAACACACTCTTTTGGGATGATCCCCAGTATTTATGAGCAGTTTTTCCTCCAAGGGGTTGCACAAATACAGAAAAGCTAAACACACTGAGCTCTGCAAGGGAGAAAATCCATCACAGTCCAGAAAATGTACAAGTCTATTTCTCCACAGAACAGTTATCCATGTTCCTAATTGGACTTAATGTTTATAATCACTCAGCTCTTGTTGAAGAGCCCTATTGACTCACCAGAGAATAATTATGCCAAGTCACCTTCATATTTCTCATTTAACACATTCCAAGAGATAACCAAAGAAATCAGGGAAAAGACAATTACAAAGGACAAGAAGTAAACTAGAGACAGACAACTGAGTTGGTGACAGGCAGGGACTGCAGAGACAGACCTAGAGATGCCAGACATCCTCCTGCTCCGGGAGGGTTGGGGAAGGCCTGGGAGCAGGGCTGAAGTGTCACCTCCCACTGCCAAGGGCAGCAGGACGGTTGTGAACATTCCACCTGGGACACACACATGGAGCTCTGCACATGGGTATGGACACCTCTATACAGTGGGGTGATGTCAGCCTGGTCACACTGACCCAGTTCTCTGCACAAAGGATTTTATGCCAGTTCCTCTTGGGACAGTTTACTGAGTTTTGATGTCACCAGTTATGAACGGGCACAAGCCCACAGCAGAGGGGAAGTTACATGGCAGAAGTGAGTTACTGATCTTGTCACTGACCAGCAACCTCAAGCTCTCAAATGAAATGCCTGATGCCAATTTCCTGGAAATAGACCCAATCCAAAACTCAAAGCTCT
Source organism: Ptilonorhynchus violaceus (assembly GCA_013397565.1). Lineage (NCBI taxonomy): Eukaryota > Metazoa > Chordata > Aves > Passeriformes > Ptilonorhynchidae > Ptilonorhynchus > Ptilonorhynchus violaceus. The sequence continues at coordinate 106,277 of VZRJ01006073.1, forward strand.
CTTGTTCTTCCATGGTTTCTGTTTGGGCTGGTTCGTGGCTCTAATGCACAGGAGGCCGTGCAGAAGGCAAGGCTCTGCTGGGGGGGGTGTCTAGCTCAGGCCAGGACTTCTGTCTTATTGTTAATGATGCCCAACTTAAAATTATCTTTAAGAAAAGAAAGGGAAAAAAAATACCAAAAAACCCCAAAACACAACACAGCACATAAACCCTTGACACTATAACATAACACTGGGTGCTGCAGGCTGTAAGCACCATGTAAAACACTTCCCTGCAGTCACTGACTTGCTGCTCGAGTCCAAGGTCTCTCATTACGTGGTTGTTCTTCCCAGCTCTACTTTAACAGCATCACACCAGCAGTGAGACAGTGACACACGTCCTGACACGATTGCACTGAACTGCTGCACAGGCAAAGGCGCATGATGAGTGAAAACAACTTAAAGAATGAAAGGCTTGGAGCACTGTGAGAGGGCCATTCACACTTGGTGTGTGTATAAATAGGTAAGGACACCAACTTCACCTTAACGAGTCCCAAGTGGAGCATTTCACAGGCTCCAACTTGTGCAGCACATCCCACTGCCATAGAAACCAGAGTGCTGCAAGGGTTTGTTTTTTCCCCCCTCATTATCTGAACTCCCAGACAGCACAGAGAGGCAGGAGGAGTGGGCAGCATCCCAAACACTCCAGGACCAGAGGATGTCACATGAGATTACACCATGTTGGGGGAGTTTGCCAGGTGTTAGTGATTTCTTAAATGTCAGTGAGGTGCAATAATAATGTCTTGCCTGCCCAGCTAAGGCCTCTCTGGTATCAGGCATCTTGGAGGTCTTTCCCAAACTTAATGATTCTCTGATCCCATGTCTGAACAGCAGTGCTTGTTTGGATAGCTGAGGATATCACTACCTCTGCTGGGCAGTGTGTCTCAGTGTAGGAAAACTATCCTCCAGAAAAAAACAAGGAGAGAAAAGAAATAAAAATCTCTTAGCTCACAATTCAGATTCTATATTTTGATCAATTTGAGATAGGGTCAAAATTTCTGCCTGTCCAATGATGCTTTTTCTAGAAGCTCCTATGGTTGTCTCCTCTTCCAGTTATCTGGACTCATTCTTAACAAACAACTCCTCCCCTAAGGAATGAATTTCTAGCAGAACCATGGACAATAACTGCAGTGTTTCCACACAGGGAAAGAGTCATGCAACAACTGCCACTTCCTACAGCAGACCCAATTCCAACAGTGCATAAATGTTGACAACAACATTATCCAAAGCATTTTAAATCTCATGGCTCTTACAAGGAATAGGAAGGACTTGAGTGACCAAAAAAGAAACAGTAACTACCTTTATACCTGCCTATTCTGCACTATCAAAACGTACTCCACAAATTCCCCTACTTCTTTTGAATATTGCCCTCACGCACTCCTTGAAACCAAGAAGCCAAATTTCCTCTGAGCAGTGAGTTTCTCATGTAAAGCAAAGAGCCACTAAATGCCACTGATTTTCCTCTTTATCCATAGATGCATCCCAAGCTCTTCTCCGCCAAGGCAAACCCCTTCACAAGGTGCCAAGGGACAAAGCAGGTCCTCCCCAGCCCTCCCTGCAGGCTCCCAGGCTCTGGAGCTCACATCAGCTTTCTTAGGAGATTTCTTATTAGTCCAATCAAAACTGTTGATATCTGACCTTTAATTTCTTCCCTCTCATTATTAATATTAAACCATATTTTGTCTGTGTTATAAAAGCATCCATTATGATGGACTCATTAATGCACTCCCTGGCTCTTTCTGAATTAAATCACTGATAAATTCTATTCTTTAATTTCGCCTCGGTAGGGCTGATGGATGAGCACCATAAATGACTAAGAAGGAAATCAGCTGCTGCAGCTGAGTGTTCACAGCTATTATCAGACACAATAGCCCTCCTCTCTCTGGGTAGAAAGGGCAGTGAACGACTTCAGTGCCTCTGCCTTGCCTGGCTAAGTAACCAAGCTTAGATAGTTCACTTAAAGCTGAAAGAAAACATAAAACTCCTCCTCAGCACCAGCCCACCTCAGCCAACCATCACGATATTCTGGGCTCAGATACATTCAAGACACATCCACCAAATACAATCAACAGACTGAATTCTTTGCCAAAGGTTAGGAGTGACTCAAACTCAAATGAAAGTAAACAAAACCTGCTTGTCTCTTACCTCAGATGGTACCACAAACTCTCATCTGAACCGTTCTTTGTTCAGAAAACCACCCCGCAAAAGCCATTTAACAGCTCAAACGTTTGTGTGCCCAGCTGGTGGGAGGAAAGCTTTGCAAATCTCTGCTTTTCCATCCAGTGGCAGCTGCTGTTGGTCACCACATTATCAGGGCCAGTGCATCCAGGAACTTTATGGCTTGGGGAAGGCACTGCTGGAATGATTCCTACTGCACTAATGAAGGAGCGAGGCATCCACGAGGGCTTGGTCACACAGAAGCCGTTGAACTCAAGGAAATGGGATGTTTCTTTTAAAGCCGTGCAACATTTGCTCTGTTTGTCAATAATCATCAATTTTTACATTAAGGAATGAATTCTGAGCATTTAACTAAATGAAGCTATCACCAAGTTGCCTGTAGGGATTCCATTCTCAAGCAGAAGATGGATTTCTAAATAAACAGAATGAGAAGCGGAGCCAGAGGCCATGGCTGCATTTCAGGAAAATGAGTCAAGAAACATGACTTGGCCCTAGTCCCGTGTCTTCCAGAGCCTGGGACCATCCACAATTGGACTTTTGGTTTCCATTGCAAAATGAGGTCAGATGGGAGGTCCAGTTTCAAACCTCTCAGAGGCTTGGGGCAGGCAGAGCACAGCCATTCCTGGGTTCCCACTCGCTCCCTGTGGAGGGACACTTTGGGACTGAGAGGGGATATGGTCTTTGTGTTATGTTTTATCACATTATTTTAAACTGGAAATAGGAGGAAACTGTTGTGAATTACCCTGAAGTGCATCAGTTCAGCCAGGACAAGTGTATGTCCTCAATGACCGTTTTTAAAAGTATCAGGCAATATCCATCACTCATTGTATCCTCAGAGCCCAGTTCCCAGCAGGGAATGTATGAACCTTCACGTGAGGTGGTGACAGTGAACACCCAACATCAACCCAAAGCTGATCCCAGAAAAAGCTTCATAGTTCATTGAGTGATCACTGCTGGACATTCAGGTTTAAGCAATGGGCTTAAACCAGCTGGCACCACGTGCTCTTCATTGCTCTTTGCCACATTACATCACCTCCAACACCTCATTGTTCCCAGAAAGAACAAACTCCAGATTGCTCACAAAATTTGACAAAACATATATCAGTTTTTGTTGGGTTGTTTTTTTTGAAAGACTGTGAACCACCTAAAAGCCTCCAGTGTGAAAGCCACAGTTAGCAAGCAGTACAAAGCTATGGTACAAATCAGAGGCTTTATGTATAGGGTTCAAACTCTGTACTCTCAAAGCCAACCAGACTTTTCCCAACTGGGATCCTCAGACAGGGTTGGACCTCTCAGTCACTTGCCAACTGATTTTAGCTGGGTCATTTGCTCAGCTTTAAATGCCTTGGAGCATCTCGTGCTTGGCTGGTAATTCCACACAGAGAGACTTGGTACAGAAGCATCCAGGTTTGGGAAGCAGGTGAAGTGTTTACACTGCTGAGCTGAGCAAGGAGAGAGAGAAAACACAACACTTAAAAATGAGTAATGTGAGCAAAGCCCATTTATATGCAGAATCCACAACTCCCTCCAGGGATTCATTAGAGAAGGAAAGGAAATTTGCTTCTGTTTGTTTGGAAAGGCAGATTTATTAATGGCTGCGAAAAAATTAGCAGTTGCCAGCATTTCCCCAGACAATAAGAATGTTTGTTGCAGACCAAGTCTAGTTTAAAGGGCAAAGAGCAGTTCCCAGTTCAAAGTGAGAAAAGGAAGAGCCAAGATTCAGGCTGGCCCTAATTTTGTTTTGGAAAGGCCCATAGGCCACTGCAGGATATTACCACCACTATTAAAGGGAGCTTGCATCATCTGCAATTTATTTGTTTTCTAACCAAAATACGCTTAAACTGCGACTCCTGGAGTGCAGTCTAGTTCCGGATGGGAATTTCCAAAGAGCCTGAATGGCTCCAAGAATTCCTCCGAGAGAGGAACATTTAAGCCAATCCTCAGTTTCCCACATCCTGAGAGAGATTAGATTTGATCCCCAGCTTGAGGTTCATGTTCCCCAGACCCTTGGGACTGCCGTGTCCTTTCTCTGTGATTGTGTTTATGGATTGCCATTTCAGTTGCTTATTCCTGGGACAAGAAGAGCACGATTCTCAGCCTCTGATTTCTGGCACTTTCCCCAGGTCTGTGTGGTTTTTTTTCCCCTCGGGGCAGCACTGAAGTTGTCCCTTCTCTTGCCAGGGCTGGGGTGAAGTGATGCTCAGAGAGCAGTTCAGGTCCAGTGGGTGGGAGAAGATGCAGCAATTGATGAAGGTACCACAACAGACATTGTCAGGAAGGACAGGTAGAGCTCCCTGGGGAAACAAGCTCTCCTCCCTCACCTCGAGTGGCATCTTTTAATGAGATTCAAGGGAGAAAAATTAAATCACTCTGCCAGAAAGAGGCGTGACCAGCATGGACATGAGAGCAGAGGCTCACCCTCACTCCCTCCCCAGGAGAATAAGGAGCACAGGGATCAGCAGTGAATTCACAGCCCTCCCCAGCCACATCCTCATTAAGGGCTCAGTGGGTGAGCTCCTCACTGCCTGCTGCAGGGTACAGAGGCAAGCAGGGCCCTCCATTCTCCCAAATCCATTCCTCCACTGTTTCCCTGGAAGATTCCATTCTTTGTGACCCAACCAGCAAGGAGAACACACTCCCACGGGTGCTCTCCTCCCCTCACTGAAGAACCTCAAAGTCAGCTTGGTGCCTCAGCAACCCCTTGCATCTCCCATGAGTGATCCATAAACCTAAAAACTTCCCTTCTCCAAGAAGCTTGACTGTCTCCAGGACATCTAAACTGCTAATCAAAATGTGCATCCTGCATGTTTTGGGAGCTTTTGCTTGTAATATTAAAGATTTTAATGTAAATCCTCTCCACAAGTACGACAGGAAAAGTCCCAGGTGGTGTGCTCCATGTACGACAGCAGCTGTGATGCCAACCTGATCATTCCAGTGCTCACAGAAAGAAATGGCCAAAAAATAACACCCAGCACTTAACCCACAGTTATTTCCCTCCAAGGAGGCCCAGGGGAAGACTTACTCCATGTTTTTTGACCATTTGGAAAACATTTCATAAGAAATGCTTTCTTTCCACTGTCTCATCATTATCAAATGTCTCATTGTCATTAGATCAGGTTGACTAATGGGATCTCAAATTCTAATTAGGGACTCTAAATGTGACTTTCACACAATATAATCATAAAATATATGCTAGCCAAAAAGACATGAAAGTGCTTTTTATTGGAAAGTGCAATTCTTTCCAAAATCACGTCAAAGTTTTCAGAAGGAAATGGTGTCCTAGTTCCTCAAGCCCTCAGAAAAATTCTGTATTTTTCTTTCTGAACCAGAATCTCTTTGCTCTTGTTATTTTTGTATTGGTATAGCCCGAGTAGCTCAATTGCATCCTATTTACAATTCCATCGAATTTGGCTGGGCATCTGTGGCAGTGTAACCGTGTTCCAGCAGAGAACCAGCAAAGAGGGATGAACCTCACATCTGCAGGAGGATTCTCTAAATGGGGATGGGTCTCAGTTCACGACAGGGCCAGGAGGCTTCTGCCAAAGGGCAGTGTTTCCCGTTTCCAGATGTGCATCCAATCTGTTTCCCTCTGGACCCACAGCTGCCTGCATTACTGCTGTTACAGGGCGCTGTGCCAACAGATCAGTATTTTTGGAACTTGCATGAATTATTCCACTTACCCATGTGTGCAGAGTTAATGCTTCACTGGTTTTGACTGGTGGCTAATAAATCTCATAAATAATTTTGTTCCTGACCAGAGGGGTTTCCAGCAGCACAATTACCTGCGAGAAGCCAATAAAGGCTGCAGTGCAATAGGCTCCGGTGCAATAATGAATTTATAAATTAAAGGTTGCTTTGCCCTTGAGTCAGAGCAATTAGCATCACACAACCTTCTGTCAGAGCAGTGATGTGAGACTTCTCAGGAGCTGCTCATTGTCACGCAGTCAATAGCTCACCCTGGGCAGTCCATTGTGCACCACAAACAACACTTCAGACAAAGTCCAGCGCAGCCAGGCTGAGTAAAAGATGCCTCGGGTTAACCTGGCTGCCAGCTCTGACGGAAGCACCAATTTAACACCCTCAAAGACCTGCGAGCAAGCACAGGATGGGAAGTGCTGTAGGGCAGAGCTGTGAGCAAGGACAGCCCAGCAGGGGCAGGGCAGAACAGCTCAAACCTCACTCAAACCCCAGCACTCCCCTGCTGCTCCTGCACCCTCCAGGCTCCTCTTCCCACATCTCAGTGAAACTGTCCCGAGGGCTGCTGTCACCTCCAGCTCTGAGTGTGCCCATACTTCACCATCAGCACAAGAAGTGACAACACAAGTTATATCCAGGCATCCTAATTCATGGGTTTGTAGAGATCTGACAACATCCTCCTCTGTGCTCATCAACAGCTGACCATAAAGGCACCCTGAGCTGCTCCCATCCAGTCTGTTTCCCTTCATTTCTTTCACACTCTGTAGATTTTTTTCATTGCAACACAATCCAGAACACACCTCCAACATCCAGCATCATTTCCCACGCTCAGCACAACAAAAACAATTAATGTAATGGTTCCACTAATGCTCACAGGCTTCAGCCAGCTATTTCACAGTGAAAAAGGAGCATAGTGCAAACATTTTACCTCTAAAGGTCAGCAGGATGCATGAACAGGGATTTTTCCTGGAAGACCATGTTGTGGGGACACACAAGCTTCAAGGTCTTGGAGTCTGAACTACTCCAAGTGAAAATTGTACAGTCCTAAAAATGAACAAACTCTCGAGATGAACAAAGAAGGAAAAAAGGAGAAGAAAACACAACTTCTGAGGCTGGAGTGGAGGGGCATTGGAGCATTGAAGCTTTAATTAATGGTCTTTTCCTGGCAGAATTGCAGAGAGAAAAAAAAATAGCTCCAGCACAGCAGTAGCACAGTCGCTTGCAAGTCTGCACTTCTGATTACCATACAATAGCCAGGAATGATTGCAAATTTCCCACATTTATTATAACCTTGGGATACGCTCACCTTGCTGTGCTGCTTTAAAGCACGCTGCTCAAAGCACTCTTCTCTGTCAGCATTGCTAGCGGGACTTAAAAGCTAATTTTCTCTTTCAAGTTTGACCTCCTTCGTCATGATTAGATATGATTTTATGGCGTGGCAAGAATCAAGAGCTGTCCCCCGAAATTCTATAAGAATCAGCAGCGTTGGAGAATTCATAATTGGTGAGGACAAAGCACAGCTTTAAACGTGGGGGGGTTCTGTTAATGGACAATGTACACCACACATGTACATTCTCAGCAAGAACACACCATGGGGGGGGATAATGCCCTCAGAATAATTTCCAGGCCTTTTATTGGGCAAGCAGGGCCTGATTGAAGTTGATGCAGAATAGGACTCACCAACCTTTCGAGCCCCAGCGTGAAATTGTCACCGAGAAATGTATTTATAATGACACCCAACAAATGCAATCTATGTCCAAAAGGGTCCTTGTCTCCCTTTGAACTCGAAAATGACAAAAATGAGAGCTGTAGCAGCATAGTAACTGGATCAGAGTTTGCCCTATTGGTTCTCCCTCCTCTCACACCCAAATTATTGCAGTAACTCATCAGGATGTCCCCAAAGGGATCAGATCAACTGCTGGATACTGACAGTTCAAGTAGAAGTCACCTGTGCAAGAGCTGAAGGAATAAGGCTGAACTAAAAAGGGAAATATTAATTAAATAAAAAATCCTCCCCTCAGTCTGCATCAGCCTTATTGTACCCAAGACCAGGACACAGCACAGATACAAAAAGATTGATTAAATCACCTCCTGCTCTCTGCAGGTTAAGGAAATGCTTCTACCAACTACAGAACCTCTAACAGGTTCTTACAAGATTATCTTCTCTTTGTTCCATTTTCATCCTTTCCAATCAATAAGTACAACTCAGGGCTTATGAATAATGAATGCAACTATCCCATCTGACCCTTTGGAGCAAAGCATTTCCTCAAATTTACCTCTCAAAAATGTTGCCTGTCTGATCTGTTTTCTAACATCAGGAAGCAGAAACACAGAAACCTTTTGGCTGCATTGCTTTGACTTTTGAAATAAGGCCATTAGCTCGGTTTTCAGAATGTCCATGTGTGTGGCTTCACAGCAGCCTTTGTCAGGAGGGTTCCTTTGTGTCTCCAAGCCACAAGTTCTTTTTCAACCTCTTCTAGTCAAAAGCGAAAAATCCAGCTTTTCATCCGCCCTTTTATGCTTTTGATTGTCCATAAATGTGGGCTGCAACATTTAGAGAGGATTTCACAGTCCGTGATACAAAAACACAGCACTCAAAGAAAGTCTATCAAACATCTTCAGCGAGAGAAAAAAAAACCACATCAACAAAAATGAACTCTGAGCGAGTTTTCCCACTGAGATGGCTTCCAACCTCTTGAAATAAAACTGAAATGCTCCCTTTTTAACAAGGGATGCTTTCGAGCAGGCAACCTGTGAGAAATCCCCTACAACAGAGACAACAGGAACCCCAAGGAGCTGGAACTCTGTTTTTAGGGTGAGATCAGCACACCGTGGGCCTTGAATTATTTAAATTCTGACGGAGTCAAAGGAGAAGGAAGAAGAAAGGTACATTTAAAGAAAGTTGCTAAGGTCACTTGAGGTTGGCTGTCAGTGGAATTATGTTTGTTCACCAAGCAGCCACGAAAACTTCCAAAACTAATAAAGACAAGGCTGTGGAAGAACATTCACAAAGTGGGGCTGTTTGTGCTCTCAAAACCAGCTCCACTTCAGCTGGGCTTTTCAAGGAATCTGGGAGCCTAAATCCCACAGGGGCCAACCTTGGCATGGGCTCTTTGAAACAGCCTGTGTTTCTCACAACAGCATAAATCCATTCTAGGCTCACATTTCCAAGGAAAACTCAATTTTTTTCCCCCCCCCCATTCAGAAAGATTCTTGAAATGCTGGACAGAGAGGTCAGTTCTGCTTTTTTCAGAGTAGAACCAAACACCAAAGCAGGCTCTGAGCGTGCCTGGCAGGAGGAGGGCGTGCAGCGAGCACCTCGTCATGTGCAGTGCTCTCAGGGCTCAAAGCAGATTCCTCTCTCTAATAAAGTCCAAATTTAGCAACAAATATATATATATATTTGTTCATATACTAGGGGCTTTTTCCCCCACCACTTTTCACCCACACAAGAATCCCCACACAAGCCGTGTAATTGCTGCCCAAAATGGCAACACAAATCTGCAATTATCATTAGAGTTAATTAAAGCCTCTGAGCAGCAGGCAGCTTGAATTGCTGTTTACTCTCAAGTCGCTGAACATGCTGCAGGTAATTGAAAAAGAAGCCAATATTGTTGATTTTCTTATTGGTAAGGCTTTGATAATTTGATTTTTGGTCATCACATAGTTCTAAAAATAAAAATTATTTTCTCTGAAGTCCTGAATCTCCCCTTCAGCAAAGCCCACTAAGGTATTTTCACATTTCTGGGGCCTTTACTGCACTGAATCTTGGAAGTTCTCAGAGAATCGAGTCAAAAAGGAGATGATACACCAAAAAAAAATCTCACGTGTATAGGAGGGCAAAGGCTTTTCTGCTTTTCAGAGCAGTGGCAGCAGGTGCCCAGGCCAGGTGTGGGTACCCCAGGGTGTCAGCCAGAATGGGAGGGAGGCTCAGGATTTGACAAGTCACTCTGGATAATCAACTGCAGGCAATCAATTGTGGCAAGACCTGAATATCCTCAGTTTCCATTTGAGCACAGAAGAACGAGAAGTGCTCAGCAACTCTATCCATCAGAGCAAAACATCTATAAAATGGATGCTTAGGGAAGCAAGATTTGCCTAAAAGTAGAATCTCCATCCCACAACGAGGACTGCTGGCTCTGGTTTCTGACCCAGCCCTGAAACCAGCCCCACATCTCCATTCTGCTTCCCAGGCCCCATGCTCAGGACTCTGCTCCATAGGAATTGCTGGTCTGGAGCATGGAATGACCCACACTGGAGGAGGGAGCCCCAGCCATTTAATTTCTGCTCTGCATTGAGGCTGATCCCTGCTCTTCTTTGGTTCTCCCACCCCACAAGCTGAGAAACACAGAACTGCTGCAGACACCTCCCCAGCCCAAATGCCCTCACTGTCCCTCTTAAAAGTGACAAACTGAAGCACACTATGGACTCACAACTTCATAATCTGTTCTAGTCACATAGCGGGGGAAAAGTACCAGCAAAGCATCACTTGAGAGCACTTACACATGTCTGAATCCCCAGAGGAGTCTTGGCTCACTTTCCATCTTCAGCTCCTTTGCTCCCATTATCCCCAGAGAACACCCATAGAAGCTCAGCTTCCTCGGGAGCTCAGTTATATCTGAATTAACCCTGCCTCTATCATGTTGATAACTCTACACGGTTTCCATGCAACCCAGATTAGACATTCTGTGCCTCCCTTTCTCAAAGAATTACTGTTCTCTCCCTTGTCTCCTGGTAAAGCAGCAGGCAGGTTATGATGACACCAACATTTGCTCCCAGCAAAAGCTGAGCAGGTCCTGCAGAAACACCCAAGGTCAGTCACTGAATGAACCTCTGCTGGCTCCTCTGCGTTTTCAAACACTTTGAAGGCTGCTGATGCCAAAGTGTACTGAGCACAGAGCTCTTTCTGGGCTGAAAGGGGCCCTGCCAAAGGAACACAGGGGTCACTCAGCAAACACAGACTCCTCGGACTCCAGGAAAACTCAGCTCATCCAGACATCCCTCCTGCCCTAACCTCCTCAGAATCCAAGCAGAGGAGTACACAAGGAAGCCACACTCTGGTGTGCACTACCCAGCTGGAGGAGAGAATGGCAGCCTCACTGCTGGCACCCAAACCAAATGCTTCAAAGGCAGCTGGGACTAAAGCCAGACAAGATGTGGATTTAGGTCCATAATGTTGGAATCACCAGCTTAAGGGCAGTAACAAGGAGGGGTCTTGGCACACACTCACAACACCCTCTCACCTTATCCTGAAGGTTTCTGTGTCAGAGCAGCCACAAAGCCCGAGCTCTGCAGTGCTCTGGAGAGGTTATCAGCTGGAGGCAGAGGCAGGATGGGGTGCCTGGCACAGGGCTGTCCTCGGGGCTGGAGCTCCAGGGGGGGAAACCATCATAAAGAGCTTTACCAGTGAAAAACAGGAGGTCAAAACAAAGAGCATCCTGGCCAGAAGGGTCTGGACCAGGCAGCCTGGGCAACCCCAAGCTCACAAGCTCCTCTGAGAAGTTTGCAGCTCTCCCTGCAGTCACCTGGCCCTGTCACCTGGTACAGCTCAGGAGTAAACACACAAAATTCACCCAACTTCTTCAACTTGAAATAAAAGGGGGGAAAGCTCTGCCTTAACTCTGCCTCAGCCATTAAAAAAAAAATGTTCCCCATGTCTCTATTAATTTCCTCCTCAGCCACAAAGCCGGTTTTCCAAAAAGAAGCTACAGGGAGTGACATAAAAATAAATTGGTTTGTAAAAGACACAGCTGAAACGTTACCTGGACACAGGAGAGCACTCCTCCAGGAAGATCAAACCCCAAAGGCTGCTGAAAACCAAAGGGGTTTTAATGAATGGCAGATCTCAGGTCAGCAATAGACAGAGAGATTAGTGGAAACCCGATTAGATCAAAGTCTCTGAATGTGGTTTAGAGACCCCCACATCTAGGCATGGTCATTGAAACCTGAAGGCTGAATTCTGTGTTAAGAGGAATCTTTTCTTGTGTTTGCCTTTAATCAGAGGAGGAAGAAAAGCTGTTTGAAAAGTGCTTTGACAGGTGTGAGGAAGATAAGCTGGAGGCAGATCACAAAGACAACAGTGTTTGATAAAGAGGAGACTGGGGATTATCACCACAAATATGCACAAGCTGCATTCTGTATAGTAGAGCATGTCATTATTAATAACACTACTTATCCCTCTTAAAGCATTTTAAGCTTTCAAGTGCTATACAAACACTAATCACTAAGCAAAGGTGCCAAAGAATACTTTCCATATCCTGCTGATTGCACAGACTGAAAGCACAATAAGCACAACGTGTACAAAGGCAAACACGGGCCTGAACAATCACCGGAGTTAATAACATTACAAAAAAGATTGGGCTCCAAAGGGAAAGATATTGGTATGCATCCATTAGGAAACTGCTCCTTACCTGGTGCTGGGGGGGACAGAAGACTTGGAGGGAGCTGGAGCACAGAGGGGAAATGGAAACTTTCCATCTCCAACAACATCTCCAGGAGATGAGGATGAAAACCTCCTCGAAGGAGGAGGCCTGGGAAAACGTTGCAGATGTACTGGACAGCAAAAGGTAAAGCTGGGACAAAGAATCAAGAGGAAAAGCAATGTCATTAAATCAGCCAAGAAGGCAGGTGATGGATCTTAGCAGTTCCACTGTATCAGAAAGGGGGGAAAATCAAATAAGCCACTGGCAATCAAAGGGCTCATCAGGACACAGGCTCATTCCTTGGCAATGAGAACGAGGAACAAATTATATTAATTTTAGGTAATGACGGGAAACTGTTGCCAAATTTGGTGAATACTGGTTAGAAAGCTCACATGAATGAATCCTTTCTAGTCCTTGAGCGCTCAGACTGCCCAGCAGCACTTTCTGCAGGAGAGCTCCAACAGAATGCACAAAAAGCCAGAGCCTGTCACCCTCCAGAGCCATCCTTCCCACAGCAACACAGAATAACCAGAATTCCCACTGCTCAAAGGTTAATCACTGTGGCTGCTGACCCTTCCAGGAAGGGCTGCAGGATCCCACCAGCCTGTTCAGGGGCAAAATGTGGTTTTAGGTACAAGTGCTCTGCATCAAGGTCAGCTCTGTCCTAAGCACCCACCTGCCACCAGTGCAGGTAAAAATGCTTCATCTTAAACCATCTCTCCTACTCTGAGGGCACCATAAACCTGAGCTTTCTGGCCTCAGCTTTTAGTCAAACATGAACAGAAAAGAAAGCTCAATAATTGACAAACATGTCCCTGTTTCTGATGTGGGGAGAACAGAGAGGGCCCCTGCTCTGATCCTAAACCAGAAGCTGCTGGAAAGGTGCAGAACAAACTCAAGTGCACTTTTCAGGCAAATCCTGCACGTCCCATTCACATCCCTCCAGAAAAGGCCTGTGTTGTCTCCAAGGCAACAGGGAGGCAGACCTCAGCCCTGGGTTAAATGAAATTATCCCATTAACATTTGTTTCCTTATTTCTTGTTTCACCAGTTAATGCAGAAGATGCTGCAGATACCACAAAAATATTCCATGCAGAGTGGGGAAACACAACAAGCAGTGAAGAGGTCCCAGCTTTTCTTCCCTGAAGCTCTGGCAAAGCATCTTGGCCTGCAGGGAGGCAAGATTAACACTTCCTGCATTAAAAATGATAAGGCACAATTCATGATAAGGCATCAGGTTTTTTATACCTGTTTAGTGATTCCCAGTGCTTTTTACTTTTAAACACTCACATGGTCTATTTAATTAGTTTGACTTGTAAAAACTACCTGAGGTTAAGGTCTTCAGTGTTTCCTGTCTCAGGGACACCCAAATGAGTAATGCTTAATGAGATTTGTATCCATGGCTCCTTCTGAATGTTTTGACCCTTTTTTCCCCTTTTTGCTGGACAAACTAAGAAAGATCTTAACCACAGGGAGAAGAAAAGAACTGATGGATGACAGAGAAATAACTCTTTGGAGATGCTGAAGTCTCACCCCTTGTTATCTGCCTGCTCTCAGGTGTTCAGCCCCATCCCATGAATGCACATGGCTAAACACCAATATCTCCAGAACACCACATTTGAGTCTGGGTTGTCAAAAATCAGGTTTCATTCACTGACTCTCCAACTGGCACTTTCCTCATTCCTGTTGCTGTGTGGATGTCAAAGGTTTGCTCCAGGGGTCCGAGTCCAACAGGGATCAATGTCACTGGGAACGGTGGTGTGATCACTCACAGGGTCTGATTGGACTCCATTCCCTTTTCCCACATCACACTTGAAACAGGCACTGCATGGCAGGACCAGCTCGTGCTGTGCAGGAAAATCAAAGCAAACACCACCAGCAGCTGCCTCTCCATTCACTCTGGAGGAAACTCCGTCAAAGGCTGCCACATTTTACCAAATGAGTATTTCTTATTTTTCTGTTTGATCACCTTTGCTCAAGTGGTTGATCCTAACTGATGTTTCTGGTAATTCACTGCTGGTAGCTTTCATTCTTAAATCTGATAATACTTCCCAAATCCCTTCTCATCAGATGGCTGCCATCTCCACGCTGTGGTTTGTCTCCCCTGGGACTGCAGAAACACTCTCTCCTTCCAAAAAAGCTCAGCACCTCTTAGCAACAGACAGCAACACCACCAAATTCCTCCAGTGCCCTTGGATGTGTTTTAGATGTTTAAAATTCAAGGGAACAGCTGTCAAGTGAGATGATAATTGTGCTGTCAGCGTACCGAAGGAGAATTAGTGAAATTACCCTCCAAAGAATGCATGCTACATAATCTTGTAAGCAAAAAAAAAAAAATAGGTTTCCTTATCACATCGAAATGGAGAGATCTGAAATAAGCAACGCTCATCTGAATTCAATGCTATCTGAAAGAGGAAGTGAACCCCATGCATTGCTGGAAGCTATGATAAAAGAGACACAGGAGAGGCCAGCTGAGGCCACCAGGGACTGTGGCAGCACAGTGGCTTCATGGCCACACTCCAGAGCACTGGAGGAAGGCTCCAGGGAGCAGCTGCACTGGTGTGACCCTGCAGAGAGCTCGTGGCACTGAAAATCCCTACACGTTACATCAATGTCCCTTACTTCAATATGACATTGCAGAGACATCTAAAGAATCCTCACATCTACTAAGATGAGCACTTGATGCTCTGAGACTCTCATTCCTTTATCTTCTGACCCAAGTGAGTTGGTGCAAAGTCATCCAGGCCCATGAGAGGTGATACCATAACACAAAAGGAATCCAAAACCCTCTGTTGCCACACAGAGTTCCAGGACTGATCATCTCCAGCAAAATCTCAAAGGAAACTTACACTTTTAGGAAAGTCCCAAAGAAGAGATGAGAAGGGAATTCCTAAACTTCCACAAGGTGGACATGGCACTGAGCCAGGGTGATTGAAGTAAGATAAGGACCACAGCAATTTCATTAAAAGACAAACTGCTCAAACAGGCAAACGTTTTTTTAACACAGTC
This sequence comes from Ptilonorhynchus violaceus, assembly GCA_013397565.1. Lineage (NCBI taxonomy): Eukaryota > Metazoa > Chordata > Aves > Passeriformes > Ptilonorhynchidae > Ptilonorhynchus > Ptilonorhynchus violaceus. The sequence goes on from VZRJ01006073.1 coordinate 121,617, forward strand.
CAGCTTCGAATAAGTGATTTTTCCATCTCCAACAGGAAAAAAGCAACAGCAATTTTCACGTTTTGTAGAAAACCTTAATCAGGCAGAAACGAAATAAACATAAAAATTGGGAAGTGACTTGTGAAATGGGTGCATTTGTCTCGTGGATTTTCCAACAGCATTTGTGCAGAGCCCAATGCTCCCACTGCCCCCCCAGGATCAAAGACTCCCAGGCCCCAGGGCAGCTTTCACACTGAAACATTCCACATTATTTCTCATAATGCAAAGGCAGAATTAAAGCCCTTCCTTTGAGTTATTAAACAATCATTAACTGTGATTTCTGCTGCGTTTTTATTGCTTCCACTCCCATTGAAACCTCTGACCTGCAGAGAGGTTTTGTCTCTCCATCACGACTCCTCAGTAATGGGACAAGATCTAAGCAGAGGCTTCACAAACTCGCAGGTTTCCACACTTTCCCGAGATTCACAAGGACTCTGGAAAGAACATAAAAAGGTCTCAGGCATGCTAAACACAGGGACTTGAAAATGGAGAGAAACAGCACTTTCCACGGATGGGCACAGACTGGCCTTTGGGACAAGGGGACACATTGAAAATGAGAAACAGGAGCCAGGATGAGAAGCAGCAAAACCGGAGAGAAAAGTTCATTCTGGTTAAAGCTAACTAGAAACAGAACACACCTAAATCAGCGTGAAGGGAGAAGCAGCAGCTGTCTTCATCATTTCAGGGGAAAAAAGGAATTCTTCATCTGAAAGATTGTGGCAGGTGACAGCCAATGTCAGAGCAACACGCTGAAAAGCAGAGACAGAACAAGGAGCCTCACACAGTCCAAGTGTCACTGCCATTCTTTAGTCAAAATTTCCATCACAATCAGAGAGTTTTATCCAGAGTTAGACAGCAGGGTTTAGATAGAAGAACTTTCATTGCTCACAATGAAAAAAAGGCCACCCCATTTTTTAGCAAAACTACCTTCTGTGAGGAAGTTGGATTCCAATCCACTCGATTTTTTCCCTCCCCACAAAAATGCCTGCACTTGGTTGAAAAAACTGTGGTTTCTCTTTGTGTTTTTTGGAAGAAGTCAATACTTTCTGTTGGAAAAAGGGTGAGGAGGGAGAAAAAAATGAAAGAAATTATCATTTCCCAACCAGCAGCTCCTGGCTGGGTCAGAGTCTCTGCATTCAAGGGGCACTGGAAAAAAGGGGCAGATACCAAAGAATCACTCCCAGCTCTATCCAAAGCTTCTCTTCTTCATTCTCCTACTCCTCTTTAGAGAGGGAACTTACTCCACCTCGCCCCCACTGCACACAGTGTGGTGCTACACCATGAGTAAGTAGAGCTGCTCCCGTATCAGCTCAGATGTCTGTTCCCAGTAGCTTCTGCTGCCTCAGGAATTTTTTTCCTGTGGGGCTTTTCCTTCACTAGAAATGTATTTCAAAGAGTTTTGCAATAATAGTTTGCACTTTCAGGTTCTGAAGAATGGAAATTATTTCACCTTTGCGAGACTGATCTTTTACCAAAAGCACCTCAGAGACAAAAAGCAGAAATCAGACATGAATAAAATACAAAGGACAAGGAACACGGGTCTGTGGGTGTAGCTTGTTCTGAAGGAAGAAATCCTTTAGAACTCAGCCAGGTTAATTATTCTATTGGATTCATCAATGATTTTCCATTCATTTTTACAGGCTTCCTGTAGAAGACAGCTCTTATAAAAACCTGGGGAAAGAAAACCCACAGTTTTAAGTTGCCTCTTTTATTGCCATTTCCATGGAATAAGAGAAAGGATGACAGGTCAGGCACAGACCACAAGAATGCTGTGGTAAAGCAGCTGCCCAAAGCCAGCCCAGGAAGCCAAATAACCAAATGAACTGACATGTGCAGACAAATGGGAGCCCAGAAGATTTGTTGAAGTGCCTACACAGATTGAACACTTCTAAACCCAAAAGGTATTTTCCACCTTCGGAGGTGCCTCACACCCCCCCATCTCCATCAGACCCGGATTTTAGGGGAAAGGCTGCAGAGCAGCACGGGGCAAAACCCAGCCCCTCTCCAGAAAAAGGACTAAAACCAAATGAGTTTCCCAATATGTTTGGAGCAGCAGGTGCTGGTGGTCACACACCAGCCAGGGGAAAATCAGGCTGTGGGTCTGGAGTCTTTCTTAGCCAGAGTTATGCAGCTTCTGAAGCTCACACTACTGAAAGGAACATGTTGCTCTAATTTATCTGACTCTTTCTGCACAAAGATTGGGTGGGGTTTTCTTAAAATCGTCATTCCACTCCAATTTTCCTCTTTCTTATTGATGCTCACTCTTCCCAGCAAGTGGCATTACAGATCAAGCTTGCAGTCTCCCATTTCCATGACTTCCTGGCCAGGGAAGAGCATTCTTAGAAGGATTTATTATTCCTGTCCCTTATCAGTGGAAAGCAGGCACAAGAGAAGCATCCATAATCACAGAGGGACCTTCCATTTGGAAAACCTCCCCTGCTATCACAGCATAATTGATATGTCTTAGATTTGGTTACTGAAACTACTTGAATACATTTAGGGTGTTTCAGCCACATAAAACAAGAAAATGTATACATGTGTGTCCATATGCACATCTGTGGAGGTTCATATATGATATATACATTTCCTCTGGAAATTTCTAGCCTGAGCATTGGATCTGTACATATAATTGAGAATTTCATTTGTTGTAACCAGCCCACAATGTTAAGAAATCTATTGATGACTTTCTGAAGTGTATGTGGAAGATTAACAGCCCTGCAAGAGTTGCTGGAGGGCAAAGTTGTTCAACTACTTTCACCAGGAGTCCTGGAAAAGCCCCACCCTTAAAGCCATCAGAGACCTCCCACCCCCAAACTCGCAGAGAACATGCAGGATGAGGAATCAGAGGGAGGTAAGAAGAGCTGGCTCTCACAGGGACCTCTTCCCAGTGCCTGATGAGACACAGAAACACCTCAGACAGCCCTGTACTTTTAACAAGATGCTGCCATAGGTTCTCCCCAAGCTCAGAGCCAAACACATTTTCTTCCCAACATCTCTTTCTTAAAACGATTCCTGTCTGTAATTGCTCTTTGCCATCTCATCCAGTAGGCAACATTGACAGCAGAAAGCTCCCTACTTATGCAGGAGAAGCTGATGATGTTAAAAGTACATGGCACAGCCTTAAATCTACACAAGCCCTCACTGTCAGAGGGATCTTGGTTTCCCATCGATAAATCCAAAGTAGTGTCTTTTCAAATCAATCTTTTTCCTGGCTTTCCCTCCTCCCCTATGCAAATTTGGAGTGGAAACCACAGTCTGCTGCTGGCACCCATCCTTAGCAAGGAAAAGAGATCCTTATGTAAAGTAAACAAATCACCACCAACATCTTTCTGTAATACATCCCAAAGGTCCTCTCTGTCAGACATCCTCAAATACACACCCAGTCCAGCTCCCCAGGAGCTGGAGTCACAATTGATTTGAACACAGCCCCAAAAATCAGAATAGTCTTTCGTCATCACCTCATGCCCAATCCCTTTTCCATGTGATTTGCATTTCCTGTGTTTTGCCCCATCAACATTTTATCGTGGAGCACAGAGGGAGCGTTCGAGCAGCCAGAGCCAGACAAAAAACGTGTGCATTCCGTGCAGAGAAGATGGATTACGCTTCAGCATAAGGAATTGCGTGACCATGATGTGATTCTATTTAAATACCCATCGTGTTATTTCCATTGTGCTTCGATTGGCCAGCAGGGGTTTTCCAGGAGTGGCTGGGAGCACAGGGAGCTGCACATCACAGGCAGGAGCAGGGGAACCACGGGGCACCTACAGCAGCCTCTGGTACAGAACTGCAGAACAAAGGGGGCGAGAAACACCCAAGCACCTCTGGTGTTATTCCCTGGTAGCCATAGAATAATCCTGTTCTCTAATGAGCAGACAATTCAACCTCAGCAGAGCACAAATCTAACACTTCAAACAGCTGCTTCTTGTTCTCCCAGCAGGGAGTCTCCAGGGATAGTGCATTAAAGTCATATTTGAAGATAAAGGGGGGGAAATTATGCGGTGAAACATTGCAGGAGATCCAGAAAATGGAAGGAAGAGAGACTGAAGACCTAACCCGACAGGAAAACAAACAAAAATACATGGCAGAGATAAGGAAGAGGTTTGAAAGGGAAAGCGAAGTGCTTAGATGGCAGAAAGGCTTAAAAAAATCGATGTTCCTTTTGGGAACACGAGCTTCAACCCGATAGATAACACACCTTACCCACAGCTCCATTGAAACCTGAACTGAGCCTTAGAGGAATAAAGGAAATCAAAATATTCGACAGGAAACCAGCAAAGCAAGAAACTACAAGAAAGCCCTGTTTGCTTTTCAGTCCCTGCTGACTTCTTTCCAGAGCATTTCCAGAGGAAACTCTTCATCCCATTCAAGCCAAGGAGATGATTTAAATTTACATCACAAGGCCCTTTGGGCACTCAGCTTTGTGGAGCCGGGTAATCTCTGAGATAAAGGCCAGAGCCACTTGATATATCTATAAACTCCTGTCATCAGGGAAATAAGGAAATTTGGTTCTGGAAGTAAACAGGATCAGTTTTGCAGTGATGAATCTCAGCTGGAAGAAAGTGGTAAAGTGTTGTTTTTTTCTAATGAAACATGCAGAAGAGAGTCACTCTACACATTACCACAGGAATGAAAAGTAAAAACAAGAAGTGGCCTCCACACCCCAGTGTTAATTTAATGGTGAAAGGTTTAGGAAAATATTACAATATATATGGAAAAAAGGACTCTGAAAAAAAAAAATCCATTGCAGATTAAGGATCAAGGCATAAGAAGAAATACAGTGCCAGAAACCCCAATATTACCCAGCTTTGTAAAACCTCTTCCAGGATTAATGAGTTATTCCATTCCTGGAAGCCCCCAAATTCAAAGCAGTTTGCAGATCCCATGAAATCCGACCAACACAAAGTCATGTGTAGTCACCCCCAGGCTTCCTTTCCAATATTCTCAGATGGCTCCCATCACATTCCAATACCTGGTGGCATAAGACAATATCTGTGCCACCAGAAACACATACATATATACATATATATATATATTAAAAAAACGTCACCCAAGTTCCACATATTTACCATTCTCCCTGCAGAATATGGAGAAAACAGGACCTTCAAAGCATATCTTGGATACTTACAAACTTGAGCTACTATGGACCAGAGGCAAAGACCCCAATACCAGCCTCTATTCCCTTCATGCCCTTCCCAGCAGATTATGTTGCCTAAGGACTGAAAGCACAGACTGAGGAGGAGGAACAGTGCCTGGGAGAAGCTTCCAGAGTTCCTGAAGAGTGAAGGGAGGAGCAGAGCCCTGGGATAAAGAACAGTTCCATCAATTGAGCTGAGCTTCCCTTCCTCATCCTCCCCCCTTGGCACCAGCTGAGGGAGGGGTCCGGCCACAGCCCGTCTGTGGGGCAGGGGAGCTGGTGGTGCTTGCTGACAAGAGGAACAACTCTCTATTTTTATTCCCCATCCCTTTACCAATGAGGAACGTGTGTTCATCCTGCTAGCCTCGACATCTTGCTGTTCTGGTTATTTACTGCACAAAATTGCTTGCAAGAGCCGGGCTTCATTTCCCCTTCATTATTGCCGGGCTCCTCAGAACACCAGGCTCCTGGCAGTGCTTTGTTTTGTCGTTAAGAGAAAGAACCACATCATTTATTCTGAGAGAACAAAACACTGCCACAGAGACTCTTTTTTTTGGCCACAATAGCTGCCCAGAAAGCTGTCGGGAGCAACCTTTTGTCTCCCAAGTTAATCTGCACCGGGAAATGACGGAGCGATGAATTTGCTGCTGATGAATAGATGAGCATCTGCCTCTGTGCAGCTGAGAAATCCTTCCCACCAACATGTGCAGCCCAGGGCAGCGTGCTGGGCCTGAGCAGCACCATCCCAGGGCTGCAGGTGCCTCCCACTGGGATTAATCAGGCGTGCACAAGTTGAATTCCCGGTGCACGCTGGAGAGGGAATCAGCTGACATCGACTGGGATGCTCTCAGTTGGGTCCCTGTCTCCTGATGGAGCCTCTTCTCTTCTTAGCAGCCCAGCTATTAGGAATCAGAAGATGCAGTGATTGTTTGGGGTCCAATCAGCAGGAGATTTCATTAGCTGTACAGATGCAGGCTGTGCTTTTTACAGAGGCCAGGAGTGGGGCAAAAAAAATCCCCAGGTTTATTTAAGGAATATTGAAATGTTCCTCAGACACTTCTCTGAGTGGCCTTTCTGACCACACTCTGTGATTCACAGACATTAAGGTAATTAATTCCTTCCCAAAAAGGCTTCCCATAAATAGATAGCACAGGAACTTGGGGCCATTAATTGAAGGTTTTTCCTGAGAAGCTGCAAGAGGAGCTTTTGGGCACCTGATTGCTTCTGCACAGGAGCAGGGGAGAGGGAAAGAAGGGGTTTAGGTGGTGAATGTGTCCCAGGGACATGCCCAGGGGGTAAAGCCATGAGCCTGTTTGCAAGTGAGCAGGGATGCAGCCAGAAGATCCCATGTCCTGTAGCTCCCAGGACTTTGGGTTCAGAGCCTCCAGCTGAGGGGCTCTGTGCCTCAGTTTCCTGCATTTCTAAAGCAAAACTAAATAGAATTTTCTGCATTCAGAAATTTTGCTGATACCCATAAGAGAAGGTCTTAAGGGGATGTATCTCTCCTAAACCTTTTGTCTCATTTTTTTTGTGGAGTATTCTGAAGCGTTTCCATCCCCTACAAAAACTGGCTCTTTGTAACTAGCTAAGACACCCTCTAACAAGTCAAACTCTTCTGCTCTGCCACATCTCTTATTTTTCTATGCATTAAAATGATATTCTCTGTGTTTCATCTGCCTATTCCTGTTCTCTGAGCAAGGAATGGGGCTTCAGTAATCCTTTAGAATTTATTAGTTTCATTTAACTCTCCTGCTCTGCTTAAGGGCTGGTGAGGTCACCTGGACTTTTTAACCTCTCCTTCCTTGTTCCAGGCTGGCATTGACAGGTGCCATTCCCAAACTTGCCTTTTCTTATCCTCTCCCACCACCTCCCTCAGACTCACACATCAGCTCCATTAATCTGCTCTTATTTCTGCTACTGATAGAAGTGAGAGATGCACAATTTCACTTGGTCTGCCCCCAGAAGCTGCAGCTGGACCCGTTTCTATGTGGAGATTCCTCCTGGAAGCTCCTGCTCCTTTCTCCAACTGCTTTAAAGCTACACTGCTGGGGCAGGGAGCAGCCCAAATTTGGAAGGCATCTGCTTGCCCTTTACCATTATCTGGCTGTTTGTCACTGGCAGGCTCATTAGCAGAATTTTGCAAAGCTTTTTTAAAAGTACAGCAAGGCACTTTATGGGGAGATGTGTCATTTTGGACTCTTGAGCTTTTTATTACCTATAAGCTGCTCAAGTAATAAAGTCACACTCATCCTTTAAAGGAGTTTAAATCATGAAAATTTAACAAGAGAAGAAAGGAAGCCAATCTGAATTATTAGAATTGCTTTTTCTTTTTGGTTTGCTATTCACAGACCAGCTGGGGGCTCCAGCATGTAAAGTCATGCTCAGACTGACTTCAGGCCTGGAATTCAGCGCAAGTAACAAACTAGGCTGCCTGGAGATGTCCAGAACTTAGGAGTGGATTGTATTTTTAAAAAAAATTAAACAGTCAAAAATAAAGTATGACAAGGCAAGTTCTCTGTGTAGAATAGCTCATTTGAAGGCAAAGCCAATTTACAGGAAATAAAACTATGGCTCATTGTCTTCTCCAATTCACATTTTCATCCTTTACTGTCCCCAGACTTAGATTAATTATTCTCTCCAAGTTGTCAAAAACCTTCCTATTTCCTCTCACAATTACTGCTGTACGATTTAATAACTATTATGCTGTATATTTTGATACCTCTTCTCTTCTGAGCAAATTGGAGGCCCCAAGCTCTTCGTGCCCTGACACCTTGCAAGTTCCTCACGGGACCAGGATGCATTTTTCTGAGACCCAGAGCACAGCTGTTAGCAAGCAGCACCACGGCAATGCACTCCAATCCAAGGAATGTGCTCCAGGCCCCTCATCTGTAATGGCCAGTAGAAGCAGAGACCATCAGAAGTTTGTCTGCAGAGTGAGAAGATGGAGAAGACCAACAACCTCTAACTCAGAGTTAAGAATTAACAGCAAATTTTGGGGATGGTATCAGTGTTTTCCTCAATTTGTGTTATCATAGCACAATCAAAGATCTGGTGGGAAATGGATTTAACTTTTCTCTGATGGAACAGAGGAGTCAGGTGGGACAAGTCCCTGGTCCCACCCTGGTTTCATGTCTGCCATTAACAACATCCATCAGCAGCTCAGCTCCTCAGGGACGGGTTAAGCCAACGGGATGGACGCCTTCCCACAACACCAACCAGCAGTTCTCCAGCAAACACTGGGTTTGGCCCATGCAGAAATTGCCACACCGCTCCCCGTGGGCTTTACAGTTCTGCATCAGAGAAGTTCTGACTAAGGAAGGAGACTGCTGAGAAGAATTCCTGTTTCCAGCAGGTTTTTAAGTTGCTCAGGCATGCAGGTGCCAGCATTATGGCAGCGCACTGGAATTTTTAGCTCTCCTGCTAAGTTCAACGCTGGCTGGGTTTTGTGTTATTTTTGAGTTCAAGGGCAGAGCCTTGCCCAGAGAAGGGTCTGATTTACTCAAAAACTCCCCATCTGATCAGAGGCAAAGTAGAGGACAACTCAAAGTCACGATGGTGAAAGTCCTTCCAGTGGGAAGGAGAAATAGTCAATTACACACGCACACAACCAAACACCACCACACCACATTTTCCTTCATTTTTGCTCATTAAAGAAATACTACTGCTTCAGAGTGAAATAATGTAACAATCAAACACTTTTCTGTCCTCAGCCAGGGCAAGTGACTTCACCACTTTGCTCTCCAAAGGTAGAGCGGAGAAAATAAAACACTCCCTTCTCACACAGGGAAGCCACCAGGAAAAATGGAACTGTTATTACGAGGCTGGATTTAACTGAGTTTGAAAGCATGTAATTATTTTTAAAAGACTTATTTTTGGAGGCTAAAGTGGGATTTCAGAAATATTAGTATGTAAAAGGAAAGAGCCCCTCTATCCCATTATTTTTGTTCACTTCCCAGCTCGGGGTGATGCCGACCCAACCTCCCGAAAGCACACAGCACTTCCCTGTCCCTACAAGGGTAGGTTACACTCATCAGCTGCTGCTCGTTGCAAACATCCACACAAATTGCAATTGTGGCTTGCCAAAAGTCCAGCAAAAACTGGAAATAGATGCAAATATAACACATTGCCACGTAAACCTTCACGGGAGCATGAAGCCCCAGGCTGTTGGAAACCAGCAGAGAAAAATCCAGAGGCTCAGGCCGAGGGAACACCCTGACCTCAGGTGGTCACTCACTGACCACAAACAATCGTGGGCACAGGCCAAGGAGAGCAGGCTCCAAGAGCAGCTTCTCCACAGGTTCCTGGCAGAATCCTGGGGGAAAAGTTGGCGGAACAGATCCTTGCTTTGCCAAGCCTTACTCGCTGCTGTGAACCCCCTCCATCCTCATCAATGCAAAGGTCACCCAAATGCTATTTCATAAAGTGCCAGGTCCTAACCTGGGACATATTTCATTTCATTAGGTGGAATGTGTTTACTTTGGGGGCTTTTGTGGGTTTTCTTGTGAGTCATGACAGAAATTAATCCAAATAAAAAATAGACAAAATGCAACAAGCCCTGCTTTAAAGTTAATTGCCTGATGTGTTCACCTCAAAATGTTATACATCAGCCTAAAAGGGGACCTTTCTATGGAATGAGTCATTTTAATTAAGGATATTAATTCCTGTATTCTCATTTAATGACGACTTTTTTTTTTTTACCACTAAGAAATGCACTTCTTAGTGGTTTAGAAGGAACAGCTGGGTGAGGGCCTTTGTCCAACCCTTCCCATCCAGGACTTTGGTTACTGTGCACTGACAGCTGCTCAGGAGGCCGTGGGGAGATGATAAATTCAGCCTTACCCAACATAAATCACCTTTTACCTGGTCCACAGACACCTTTCCTAGAATCCAGCATGGCTGATTGCTGCAAAAATAATCCCTGATTTTTATTGTTTCTGTTTTGAGACCGGTCCTGCCCATACACATTCCTGATGAGGGATGGAAAATCCCATGGAAAACCTTCCTGATCATTCCTGGGGCAGGGAGTAAAGCAGTGGATGAAGCTGTTGTTCCTGAAAGCCAGATAAACCATATCAGAGCATTTGGAGAGGAGAATGAGAAATTAGTGACAGATAACAAGTAATGATCAACGGGTGACTTCTCCTTTAAAAGTTAAATAAAGCAACCCTCCACATCACCACTTCCAAAATTCAAGAAAAACATAAAGGACTAAAGAACATTTCATTCCCTGAAAGCACTCGACCATATGGCTGCTATAGGGCAAGAATTTATTTTTTCAAAGCAGAAATTTCCAGGAAAGATGGACATTGAATGACATTTTAGAATTGTTTTCATAGAAAACAAGATATCCAGACTTGGAAGTGATGCTGATTTGGGGTCAGATGTTGTACTCTTATGTCATTTAAATGTAGTCTTTCCAAATAGCTCTATTTGATTTATTTTTATTTTTTTTCCTGAGTGCAAGCAGTCAACTCAGGTCAGCAGACACGAGCAGCATGGCATCAAGAGCTGGTGTTGACAGGGAAAGAGGTAGGAATTAAGGGCTTGAATTTGCTATGAATAAAAATAAAAACAAGCATTGATGAGAAAATACATCACTACTACATTTTTTTCAGTGCAATCTTCCTTTCCTGTGCAAATATCCACGGCACTCAGTCTCCATGTGTGCTTTCCCAGGCTCTGTGTCATCCTGGTGTGATGCTAATGCCACCCCTTGCCTGGAACAGATAAAGGCCTCTCTGCAGCTTGTATTGATTGAATCTACACGAGAGACACTGCAGAGAAGCAGTTCTGAACCCACTGGGCAGGGAACTGTGCAGAGAGCGGAGCAATAACACTCCTGGAGTCCCAGAGAGCTCTGAATAGTCACAAGTCAAAGCAGAGCTGAATTACATCTTCAGCCACAGCACAGAAGGGACTTTGAGCAAAAGCAGAAAAAAAAAAAAAACCAAACAAAACCCACACATTTATAGGAAAGCCATTCCCAAACCCAAGGCAGGAAGATTCTCCCACTGCTCAATCCAGCACCCACCAGAAGGGAAGGGATTTAGTGCAAAGGGGAGAGAACCACCACAGCTCCGGGGCTGTGAGGAGCTCAACCTCCAGAAAGAGGAAGAGCCCAGGAAGGAGGCAGTTCGTGGCAGAGCACCAGCCTCTCCCTCCATCCTGGAGTCTCCACTCACCAAGACACACCAGACTGTGGAATTCCTCCTGGCTGCTCCACTCCAGCCTGAGCTGCCCAGTTTAAGTAGGTTTTAAGGCCAAAAAGGTGGTGTTTTCATAGCAACACAACTCCCAGGCAATAGCAATCTTGCTGTTAAATCCTAGCACAGTGAAGGCAGCTGGAGAGGGTTTCCTCTGCTGCTTTGTCAGTAAAACACCAGTATCTTATTTCAAATAATAGAAAGGTTTAAGACAGGTTTTGCCATTCTGCAGAGGAAAGGCCCTGTTTTTATCAGTGTTGAAGGCAAACCTTCAGAGCAACTGCTTTTTAAAAGGTAGCACAAAGATGTAAGAATAAATTTATTTTCAGAAGAATTAAAGTAACACTTTACTCATTTAGCAAGCCCAGCATTAAATACCTTCCTACCTCTGAGTTCCCTTCTCCCAACCCCATGCTCATTTCTCCCAGCCACATCCTTGCTCCTGCTTTGCTCTCATTGAAGTCAATGTCATTAACATGAAGGCTAATGCAGGGTGCATTTTTAAGCCCGAACTCCCCAAAATAGAGTCCCTGTCTTAGTTCCAGCATTGACAATGGTGATAAACGTGAGTTTACCCTGCACAAAAAATAGACCATAGAAGGGCATGGGAATTTCAAGGCTTTAAATCAACCCTATGAGCAATACATTCAGGAAGAGCATTAATTTGTGAGTTAACATACGAGGAAACCGCACTCTGCTCACAGAACAGACCTGGCCACAAAGAAAAGTGGCAATACCTACAGGTAATAAAACTCACTTTTTGAAAACAGCTGCACAAAGCACTATTTGAACTATTTCTCTCCAAGTGTTTTTCCTTCTATGGAAATAGTTTAGCCTCTGATGGCAATGGCTCTCTGTCAAACAATGGCATTTCAAGGCTCTGTGAGCTGCAAGAGGCACCAGCCCTTCTCCCTCACCCCCTACACAGGCACAGAGACCAGGGTGGAAAAGTGCTGGGTTTCACCCCACAGGACAGAGGAGACTTCAGTGGGCACAAACCCCAAGAAGAGGGCCCAGAGAAACATCAGAAGTGTCTCAGTTTTGGGCAGAACTCGGAGGCCTGCGACCGGGCTTGAGTGGGAGATGAGCAGAGACAACATGGAGCAGCCTTGGATGCCCAGCTGAGAGGGTCCCAGAAACTCACAGGATTAAACTCAACACAGCCAAGGAGTCCCTGCTCCCACATACTTTGGAATTCTGTGCCATTCCCAGCCCCCAGCACGCTCATGGACCCACAGCACTTTTTAGGGAAATTAACCCTGCCATTCAGCAAACCATTTCAGTGATGGCAATGCCCTCCCAGGTTCCCCACACAGATTCACCTCCCCCTCTTCCCCAATTAAAAATTTTGCTCATCACCCCATTTCTCCTGAGTTAACAATGACACTCAGTGGTCAGGAGGATTCCCTGCAGTCTACACTCGTGCTCCAGCATCCAACAGTTAATATCCATTATATATTGCACACAGCAAATGTCTTCTGCGAGTTTCAGGATCCTAAGACAGGATTCAAGTTATACAGAAAGATCACAGAAGGAAAGGCTTAGGAAAAAGGTGAAACCAAACCATAATCTCTTTTCCAATTTGTGCGGTGACCTGGGAAAAATTTTCCATCAATCCATATCCAGGCTATGAAAAAAGCAGACCAGAGGAGGCAGAGGCAGCTCTAGATGAAATTATTGAACAGAGAACATGTACTCAGAGAGAGCCACTGCTGCCATACAGCCCCAAACCACAAGCTGAAGAGTTTTTTACTTATAATGTGAAACTTCTGTTCTGTCCTCCTCTCCCACCCTCAAGGGTGGATGCAAAACAACTGCACAGCTCCAAACTCTGCCCCTGGGAGCTTGGTTCCGTTGCTTGCTTGACACAAGAGAATTCCTACCTGTGCTCCAGTCCCAGCGAGTCACAGTGTGCTGGAGCACCAGCAGAGGATCAAAAGAAAACGCTGCTGTTTGTGGGGAATAATTCGAGTCCGTTTCCAAACTGCCTTTAATCAGCAGGTTTGAGGGATTCCTCCACCTCTCCAGCCATACAAATCACTCTGGGACGATGCCTTTCAGTTCTGACCTAGGCACAGCAGAGATGTGCAATGAATTAAGGGTTTGATTTACAACGTTCCCGTGCTGAAAGAACAACAAGCAATTAGATATCACACTTCAGCACTGTCAATTATGTATATCCCAGATTCTCTTTCTCAAAATAATTCTCCTCCTCCCTAAAGTGCTGTGCTTATTATTTTTCAGGAAACGTTTGACATCTTTTTTTTTCAATATATCTGGGCTATAACTTAGGCAAATGCACAAAAAGCAGGAATTATTCTTTCAAATTATTTTGCAATGCAAAGCACCCGCAGTTTTAAGCGTATTCATATGCTGACAGAATCTTAAACCATGTATTTTAGTCCTTCTAACAATAATAATAATTCTGTTCATTTAAGATTGCCCATTTCTCTTTGGACTAGAATAGTAACTCACCACAAAGAAAAAGGGTTTCCACCCTATTTATTTACAAAGAGAACTCATTTCACTCCTACCCAGGGTTCTGTTTTTTCTTTTACCACTTGTTTTCCATCAATCCACTGAGAGCATCACTAAGATACACCTTCTTATTAAACATCATTACAGCTGCCAAGTCAAGCACTCAAAAGACAGGAAACGCAAGAATTCATGTTTGGCTTCCAGCATGTTTACAAACACTAAGATATTAACTTTATAATAAGATGTGCCTTGGAGTTCTCAATTTTTTATGCTCAGAACTGCACCCCCTGAGCAGAGTTTAGGCTCCCTAAAGGCACCCCTGGCTATGCCCACATGTATCCAGTGCCTGTCCAGGGTCTCACCCAACTGCACTATTTGGGAATGCCCACCACGGACTGCTGCTGCAGGAACATCAGCAAATAACACACCAGGATATCAAACAGAGCACCTAAACTAAGGAGTTGGAAACCATTTGGGAAAGCCAGCATTTAAGCCACTTTCCCAGCATCGCCTCAGAAGCCAATATAATTCCGAGGGGAAGCGAGCTGGCCCAGGGGCTCCCTGAAACAAAGCACCCCCGGGGGCACCACGCAGGGACAGCCCTTGTGCCCTCCAGCCCACGGCCAGGGCTGCAGAACACTCAAACACACACAGGACAGGCTCAAGGCTGAGGCTGAAGAGGTCTGATGTGGGTTGCACATGGAATAAACGAGCACAGTTCAGCACTGCCTGAATTGCACTGGGCCTTTCTAGGGCGAAAAGGCGTTTCCTAATTAGCTCCATCTCTTTAAGACGAACAGCAGCCTGGAGAGTAGCATCCTCCAGCCGTGCCCTTCCTCCCTCTTTACCATTCTAATGATGGAAGGGTGAATTAAAATGCTCCAGCATAAAGAAGCATGAGAGAAACAGACGATTCGACCTCCCATAAAATATTAATCAGATTCGCTGACAAAAAAAAAATAAAAAAATTCTGATTGTTAAACAGGTATTTAAATTACAACTCGGAAGGGCTCCAGATGCCAAAATAAGAGAACTCAATTTTTCAAAGCTCTGACATATTTACATAAATCCCTGCTCAGAAAGCCAGCAAAGTGACCCAGAATGTGGCTTTTGCCCATAGAACTCAGCTCCCCTTGTACGACTCCTGCAGGATTGACACCAGTCAGGAATAAAGCTCAGGAAGGAACTCGGATTTCAACAAAGATTCACTGGTGGAATGCACTGCACATAAGGCCCCTGCCCCAGTGACACATCAGCCAAGAAGGTCACTTTATTTACATGGCAAGTGCTGAGCATTTAATTAACAGCAACTCTGTCCTAAGCAGGTAATTACAGGCTACCTGACAACTCATTATTTCTTCCTTTTCCCCATCCTCAAGCCTGCAGCTGCTGCATAACAGTGATCACACTCTGAGTCTCTTCAAACCTTCAATAAACGCACAGTTAACCAAGAAGTCTATTTAGTAAATAATAGCTGTTATTAATATTAACGGCAGCTACATTTGCATATTGCTGAGGAAATTATTGACTTACTAAGACCTGGGGGGGCTGTTGGAAAGCAAATGAAGGTCAGTCAGAGATTAAACTTGCTCCAGGCCTTGCTTGGCTTAGGTAACCCAGCAAATGCCTGGCTCCAGCTCCAAAGCTCCCGTGCAGGTATCCCATGATGTGCCAGATCTCAGGGAATCTACACTTCAGCCAGGTGATTATAACCTAAAACTTTCAGGACAAGAGAAGCAGGAATGCTCCTGAATCTCCTGATCTCTTCCCCTACTGGCCCTGATGCACAACAGAGCTTTTATCCAAAGCCCAGGCACCCAATGGAGTCCTGCAGCCAGGATGTGGGGGGAAATTCTCTCCTTTCCAACCCCATCTTTCAGAGGCCCAATTCATGCCCTGAAAATATTCCAATTTAATCCCCCCCCCCCTTCTGAATTCTTTATGAAAACTGCACCTTGGGATCTTGCACAACATCCGAGTGAAAATAAAGGAGAAGCAGAAAATAAAGAAACCATCAAAATAGGATCTCCAGGTGCTAAAGAGGTAAGAAGAGCATATTGTGTAATAGGATCATAAAAAGAATTTATTCCTGGCTTTTTAACTGTAGGAAACAAAGCACTTCACAGCGGTGATAAACATCATAATCTGTTTACAGCAGAGAGACTGAGGCACAGCAAAGAATTTATTCAAAATCCCACAAACAAGGAACAGCATCAGGAACTGCACCAACCTCCCAGCAGCAGCTCCAGTGCTCCACGGCCAACCCTGCACCATCCAAGGACATCCGACAGCTGACAGGTGACTGGGAAAATCGAAACACTGGGAACGAAGAGGCACAAAAGGAAGATTTGTATTGTTCAGTTACCCTGAGTGACTTTCAGTTCTACCAGATGTAAATAACTGCAGAACCTACGTCTTCGTCAGCCTGTTCAGGATGGATGAATCAAGCCCAAGAAGTGCCTTTTTTCCTGCCCTCATTTTCAGTATTTGTCCAAACTCTAATTCTTAGCTGTTCGTATTAGATCCAATTAGATGCAGGGGGGAAAAATCTCATTTCTCTCGTTTCTATTAATCAAGGTCATTTTTGGAAAAAAAAGCTTTGAAAACAGACACTTTTCAGCCAAACCCTACAAAAGTTCATGTTTGGCCAAGAACAGCCTGCTCTCTGTTCTCTAAGAAGCCAGAAGGGTTTGGGGATATGGGTTGATTTTAAAAATAAAAATATCAGCAGTCCAAATTGA
This sequence comes from Ptilonorhynchus violaceus, assembly GCA_013397565.1. NCBI lineage: Eukaryota > Metazoa > Chordata > Aves > Passeriformes > Ptilonorhynchidae > Ptilonorhynchus > Ptilonorhynchus violaceus. Next base: position 138,212 of record VZRJ01006073.1, read on the forward strand.
GGTGAATAAGTGGCACAGGCTGTCACCCCACAGTGTACTGGGAAGGAAAGTGGGACAAAGATGGGCTGGAGAGGCCCTCCCTGCAGGTCACCACTTCTAGGCAGGACATGGAGGTGCCTGAGGTCCAGAGAATGCCCTTGGCTGCAAAGAAACTTCACCAACTTCTCCATGGGCAACAATCTGTCCTTCAGTCTCTCCTTTCAGTGCAGCAACACGGACATTTTAAAAAATGCCATATATATTTATATATACACACAAGACCCTCTAAGCCTAAAACCCTCTAAGATTAAAAGCTCTTTGCTTTGTTGTGCAAACACAGAGATATGTGGAGCACTTCAAGCTTCCACCTGCCCAAAACCCCAGCCACCCAAAGCACCCCTGGGCAGGTCAGGGGTGTCCAGTGTCACCAAGCAGTCAGGAACAGTGACAGCCTCACAAACAGTGACAGCCTCACAAACAAGTGACTCATGCCCTGGGCACCACTGAGCTCCACTTGCTCCAACAGCAGCACAGAGCCTGCCAGAATATGGGAACTGGCTTGATATAAACATGATTTCAAGACATTTCTGAGCCTTTTTCCCTGGGATCACGTTGGTTAAACTGGTCAAGCCCACCGAAGGAGAAAGCTGTTCACACACGTGGCTCCAGCTGGAGCAACTGCCTGGGTGATCCTTTCATGGGGGCAGTGGGGATGCTGAGGTTGTGGTCCAGGCTGACCCAAATCCGGCAGCACAGCCAGAGCTGCCCCAAACCCTTCCCAGCTCAGCTTCCTCGAGACACTGGCAACATCCCCAAGATTCTGCCAGGCTGATCATTCCTGGACACCTTTCTCCTATCACACAAAATTTATGCCAGGTTTTTTTTACAATTTGTAGAAAAATGCTCAGTGGGATTGCAGGAATTCGAGGCTACAAATGTAATTGGAGTGAAAGCTCAGCGGGAAGTAAACATGGATGCAGCTTTATGGCCAAAACAACAGCAACTTTTGCTGTGGAGCCCAGAAAGAGTTAAACACAGCTAAGCTTCCTCACTGCTCCAAACCTGTAGAGTAAATAAATAACAGACTTTTGCAGGCTGAAGCATCTCCTGTTATCAGCCTGGAGGGATTTTATATCCATGAGTTAAGCCATAAGAAGACATGCTTATGTAACAGAACAGTTTACAGGGCACCAAAGAGCTCCAGGCACTGCTTTAATGCCTCATAAACTCCCAGGCTTTGGGGCATTCGTATTTGCACCGCGCCCTTCATTACCTCCAAGATTTCCTGGGATTTTAGCACAGCACCATTGCATTTTATTTAAAAAAAAAAAAAAATCTAAATCTAATTTTATGCCATGTTGGCATGTGACTTCGCTGTTTTGTCCAAATTAAAAACAAATAAAGTGTCATGTTCCTGTTCACTGCCTTTGCCATCTCTAAGAAGTTCTTTTTGTTAAATAAGGGCTGCAAACACCAGCGATCCAGCACCTGCTGCAGGGCCAAGCAGGCAGGCTCAGGCTGTGCCCTCAGCACCCCGTGATGCTCTGTCACTCCATCCATCCAGACAAGCAGAAAGCACAAGGCAGAGCTGCTGCAGCACCTCGGGCTGGCAGAACCTGCAGCTCCTCCTGGGCAAACAGCTCCTGGTGCTGCTGCGTCCACGCTGGCTCCCAGAGCGTCTCCCAAAACAGCTCCCAGAGTCTCTTTGTTGTTAGGATGGACTGAATTTGGAAACCATGTGCTTTCAAATGATGTCTTGGTTACGAAATGTACCCCAGTTAAACTGACTTATGCAATTAGGGCTTCTGTAGCAGCATCACTGGCCAAGAGCTGCAGTTTTAGCATGGATGGGCTCAACCTTTGGGGTATTTGGTCTCTGCAATGGCTCAGGCTTTGGCCTCTCTCCACACCCCACAACTCTCATGCTATACAGAGATATACCAAAATAACAGAGATATGCCAAAATAACAGAGACCTGGAGACCTTGTCTTGACCATCATCTGGCAAAGGATGAGCAAGGGGCACCTGCTCTGCCTCACAAATCCCCCCACCCTTGGCCGTCCAAGGGACCAGGGTCAGCAGCCTCCACGTGGCACCGAGCCCAGACCAGCTCTGCATTTCCAAACCCACATCACTCATTTGGGGAAGGATCTCCAAGGGCTGAGGGTCATGATGAAAAATTATTTGGTATTCGTCCAAAACCAAACAAATCAGTCTCGCTCAAGCCAGGACACCTCACCCTTGAATTCCCTCCAGGCAAGATCAGCAGCAGATAAGATGGTGCCAGGCTTTATAAATGTCACCAAGCAGGGCCAAAACTCCTTCTGCCTCCACTGATTAGAAGGAAGTAGAGGCTGTTGTGCTCATCTGCCTTGGCCTCTGTGTTACACAAGCCAGGGAGCTCACCAAGAGTCATCCAGGTGGAAACTCTCAGGGATCATCCCTTTGCTACTCCAAAAAACCACATTTTTCCGAGCTGCTTTCCTTTGGAAAAGATTGTTTTATTCATACCAGTTAAGCATTCTGTTTTTGCATCCCTCTGGAGAGTTTCAAAAGCCAGCATTTAATGCTGGTGGAGGAGAGAAGAAAGAGTCAGGATTTTTAATCATTTCTTGGCTAAAGAGCACAAAAAAATGAGCTACTAAAACACCTGTGGCTTTAGGATATTCCCTGCAGCTGGAGGGCAGAGGGGTGTGATTGGAGTGGTACGGCTGACAAGGAAACCTGCATTGTCTGGGAAAGTAGGAATAGATCGGGAACAAGTCAGGGTGGAGCTCCATTATGAAATGGGACAACACACTTCCAGACACTGGAGAAAAGAACCCAGCAAAAAAAACCCAAAACCACCAAAACAAACCCTCAAAAACCCCACAAACAGGTCCTTCTCCTCAGTGCTGGGCAATGGGACAAGAGGAACAGGCAGAAACTGATGCCTGGGAAGTTCCAGCTGAACGTGAGGAAGAGCTTCTTCCCTGTGCAGAGGCCGAGCACTGGGACAGATCACCCGGAGAGGGCGTGGGAGGCTGAACTGGATGATCCCAGTGGTCCCTTCCAACCTTCCCCATCCTGTGAAATCCTTTCTGCTGCTCTTCAGATTTTCTCTGCTGACCTGCAACCCTTTTCCAGGCTTGTCTTGCTGGCACTGGCATCCAGCTAGTAGGAGTGGGGTGGATAAAGGTTCTACTTCCCTGGAAGCTTAAGATTAAAGCACTCTTAGGATGTTAAAAAAAAAAAAATTAAAGTGTGGGGTGTGTTTTTAAAGGAAAACCACAACGAAATTATGCAGGGTATTTTCTGGTAGAGTCAAAAACCAACCAAAATTACATTTTTGATAAATGAACATGACTCATTCAGGCGTCTTTGTTGAAGTGGTGGATTCCTTTCCAGGAATTTAATAGCTGAAAGAGTTTATAGTGAAAAAACAAACCGCCGTCATTGATATTCACACCGAGAAACCGGAGAGATTTTACAAAATCCACTTGCACTTGACGTTTCCCCCAGCTCCAAGCAGCATTCCGTGGGACTGTTTGTTCCTGGAAAATGCAGCCCCAGCCCAACCCCATATATCAGTTTGTCTAGAACAAACATTTTGTACTCACAAACAACGCCTTAATTGACTAAATGAAAAAAGCAGAACATTCGCTCCACACAACTAACGGGGATGGATTTCCTTTGTCTCCCGCCACATTGCCAAGGATATACATTAGGATAAGAAATACCTGAGCATATCAATAAATCCCACGTGCCAAAACTCTGCAAAGTAGTTGCAGTTTTCATGCCTGGATCCTACGCAGGTACCGAAGAAAACTGACATTTTCCTGGTGTGAGGAACAGAATCTGTGCCCAGACAGACACAGGCTGGGAATGAGAGCTCTGTCACTTGACTCGTGGGACTCTCCGAACTGAGTTATGATTTAATGCATATCTTTGATTTCCTGCATACTCCTTAACCCCTCAACATTTTTGTCATGCAAGCCACAGCATGGAGCACATTTCTGCATTAATACTCCAAATCTCTTTGATGCCCTAGGCGAGTCTATGAAAATTTTCTTTAATTCAAAATTTTTCAGAGACTGTGAATGAGCTTCCAATGATGAGGGAGGAATCATTGCTTCTCTCACCCACACCAGAATTTGTATTTACTCTTATTTACTCATATCTCCCAGCAAACGTCAAGGATGCTTGAATTGGGGTTTTTTTTTAGGAATTAACAGAAGATACAAAACATCATTATTAAGCAGCAAAATTAATTAAAGTTCAGCAGCCTGGAAATTAATTTTAGATTTCCCTTACAAAAATGTTAATTCCCAAAGATGCCACTCTCAGCCTTGACCTGGCTTCTTTACACCAGAACAATCAAGGGTGAAAGCATTTACATTGTGCACTTGAAAAGTGAAAATTAGAAGAGAAACCCCAGGCAGTCAGGAACATGAACCAAAAGGTCCTGCTCAAAACAGGGTCTGACAATGGGTGACACCATTGTCAGGATAATCCCACAGCTGAGCCCCAAAGTTGGTAACAACTCATGCAACTGAGAGGTGCCTCAATTTTAATTTAAAAGGATTTAGTGCAAAAAGAAAGAACTTTTCCACAGTCTGAGTTACGTAACTATTGTGTTTTCAAACAAAAACCTACATTAAATTGGGCTGCCCAGCACGGACGTGTTTCCTGTCCCTTGCCTGGCACTTCCAGCAGACCCCGAGAGGCTCCATGAGCCTGGGACTGGTCAGGAGGAGCTCTCCAGCAAAGCCATGCTGGAGCTCCCTCCATCACCATCTGCTCTCCCTGACCTGTGCCAGGCACCAGCTGAGACACAGAAAGTTCTTCCCAGAGCTCCAAATGCCCAGGGCAGCACAGCCCAGAGGGGACAAACCAGCACCACCGAGGGAAGGGTCCTTGGGGCAGCTCCACCCTCAGACAGAGCAATGGAGAGGCTTTAACAGAACCAGACAGGGACCAGGCTGTATAGAACCTTCTTTCTTCTTCCTGGCACCTTGCACCTTGGTCTTGTCTCTGCCACACCCCCAATTCCCAAATTAAGTATGCAAGGCTGACACAGAACCCTCTTTTTCCTGACACTCTCGTGTCTCTCTTCTGTACACGTATATAAAGCACTCACAACCACTTTGTCCCCCTCTCTGCTATATCAAACCTTCACATACTTTATTAATCTGTTCAAAGAACAGCCTCCAAGAGCCTATTCTTGTGTTTATGTTGAAGCACCAAAGCTGCCAAATCCACAGAGGACGGCAGCGTCCAAACCAGCAGTTATTCTGGCAGTGGGTAGAGCTACATGTGATGTATCCAGCACCACAGCAAAAGCTCCAGCAGCTTTTTCTGATCTTTTTGGAATGGAACAGGAGGTATTTTTCTTAAGTGCAAAGCATTTAATATTGCAACAGCCGCTAAACTCATTAAGGCAGCCCAGACAATGATCACATCATTACCATAATTCCATTTAAAGCACTTGCCTCTTCTAAGAGGACCCACACAACACAATCATTACAACGTTTTTCTGGCAGTTAGCATCCTTGTTTGTTGAGAGAGCGAGAAGTGAATTCAAGCTTCCTCATTTTTCTTTGATTAAGAGCTCAATTAGGAAATAAATGACTTATTGATGTCACCATAATATTTCAATGTCCCAATTTTTCCACTGAAGACCACAGAAACGTTACTGGACTTCAAAAACTGAGCACATTGAGCTCCTTGCTTCCACCAATATGAGCTTTACTGATCAATTCTGTCCTGCTTAGAATAAAATTCATGTTTCTTATGACTTGTGGGTGTTTTGCAAATGCAGGATGAGAATACTCACATGGCTTTTATAGAATGCAAATGCAGCTCCTGAGGATTCCTCACACACCTCACAAACCTGCGTGCCTGCAGGAAGGCAGAATATCCCCTAAAGAGCAGCACAGGGAGGAAATGTATCATGAAAATCCCATTATAGAGCCCCGAGCAGCAGTGCCAGGAAGCCACCCCCGCCTGCTGCTGCCCACCCAGCCCCTGCAGGGAGGAAAAACGCTGTGCAGGTGATGAGAGACAGATCTCTTGTGACAGTCTAACAGCAGGGTAAGGCCTCCCAGATGGGAAAATGCCTCTCAGGGAAAATCTGCTGGTCAGATAGCCAGTAGCAGCTGGAATGAACCTCACAGTCATTTCCGAGCTAAAAAGACACGAAAAAGTCCTTCCTTTTCCCAGGAAGGACTGTGTGCTCTCACACTGTGAAGCTGCCAGATGAAGGATGTAGATGGGTAAGTCCATGTGAATGGGAAAAAAGTGGCTTTCCACAAAACCCTGCCTTGCCCAACCATTTGCTGTTTGCTGCAGTTCATCGAGTGAAAGCACGAGGCTGCAGGTTCTGAACAAGGAATGGGGAAATGCTCCCTACCCACAGCCGTGGGATGGAACTGGGGAAGGGTCTGCCCTGGAGGAGCCACCACTGCCCCTGCCCACACCTGCCCCTCTCTGATGGTCGCTGCTTGTAGGGATTTTTTCTCTCTTGATGGATACAGGAGCAGCAGCATCAGCTTGTCCTGATTTCCTCAAGATCCTACAGCAGCAAGTCCAGAACCAGCATGGACTGGATTAATAAAAGATCTCCCAATTTTCAATCTTTTTTATTTGCTTTTTTTCTTTCCTCTCACACAAGAGTCAGGGCAAGACAAAAAATTTAAAAATTATCTATACTGTTAAAGCAAACAAGTGTTTGAAATGTTGCCAAAAGTTATAAATCACAGAACGATTTGGGTTATAAGGGACCTTAAAGATCATCTCATTCCACCCCTTGCCATGGGCAGGGACACCTTCCACCAGATCAGGTTGCTCCAGCCTGTCCTTGAACACTTCCAGGGATGGGAATCTTCTTTTTCACTGGACCTGCAGCTCCTGTGTCAGGGTTCTCCTTACTCCACACCAGAGAATCCAAAGGCAAAGAAGTCCCTCCTTTTTGTGCCTTTTGCTGCAGCAAACTCCTCCTGAAGTTTTCCCACAGCTGGGGGAATTCCTAACACCTCCAACCTTTATAGATACCTGCAAGGCTACTAAAATCCTGGGCTCCTTTTTTCCCCCTCCACAGGTCTTATAACTGGGTTTTCCTCAACTGCTATTTATATTTACAAACCTTGCATTTCTGAAACCTTTGCTTGCATGAGCCGAAATTGGCCAAGGCACTCAAAATTACCTGTCAGAAAGGCTGATACTTGCAGAGCAAACGATCACAAGGGGTTAATTTTCTTATGAAAAAGAAAAGGCTAAAATGTACCATTTTTATGGCCATTGTGAGGATGTGTTATTTCAAGGAGGAGAGCCGCAATTAATGGCCAGAACACTTTGCTATTGTACATTCTGGTTCTTTTTCTGGGCTGCAAGTCTGGATAGCTTCACATGGAGCAAGTGAAAACCGCGGTAAGGAGTCATCCGTCCTGGGTGTGCTGCTTCCTGCCCGTGCCAGCAGCTGGGAGCATCTGCTGCCAGAGGAAATTCTTTTATAATTTTTTATTTATTTATTTTCATTTTTTTTTTTTCTATTTAATGAATCAGAATCTCTCAGCTCCTTCCAGAAGGCACGAATTTCTATTTCGCAACGCTCCTCGCTGAAAAGTCTTCCCCCCGTCCCTCCATTCCAGCTGTAAATTTAAGGTTGTGTTTAGTCCTAGTGGGACTGTCAGCAGCAGTGGAACACAGGCTGTGCTGGATCAGCTGCAAACTTAAAAGAACAACAAAAAAATAAAATTGTTGATACCTCTCCATAGCCTCTAGTAAGATATTTTTGTACTAAAACATTGTAAAAACAAAAATGACACCGAAAGCAGCTCAAGCACCAGGGAAACGTGGGAGTTTGCTGCCTCATTATGACTAAATGAACATTTATAAAGCAATAAATGCATCGGTGTCAGCAGCAGCAGGGGGAGTTAAGGGGAATCACGACTTGCTGCAAAAAAAATGGTGTTGTCTCGGATGAGGAGTATGCAAAGGGACTGCAGGGCACTTTTCAGGTGCATTCCCACACCTCAGTGCTCCTGCTTGGATCTGTCCTACCCTAAACCAGGCTCTTTGGTCTTCACCCAGAGCCTGCACTGAAGTTTTCCAGGGGAAAAGATGGAGAACTTTTCCTCCAGTACCAGAGTGAATTTTAATGCAGGAGTGAAGCGCTGAGCCAGGTAACTCCTGCTGGCTTCCCTAAGAGATCCTTCCAGAGCGGATTAATTTTTAAAAGATGTTTTGCTCCCCAAACAGCTGTCCAAAACTAGAGGAAGGGGGAAAAAGCAGCTGAATTTAGAGTAAAAGAAGCTGCTCTCTGCAGGAACAAGAGGAGGAGGAAACAGAGAGCCCTGCAGGGGATAAAGGGCACCACAGCATCCTCAGGGTGAAAAGCAAAGCTGCCCCCGTGGCAAATTCCACGGGCTCTGTGCACGAACCTCAAAGCACTCGGAAAAGCAGAATTCCAGGAAAACCTGTGCTTATTGCCTTTGGTATTTATAATTCCTTTCTCTGGCCAGACAGAGGATCTTGTCTTACTGGTATCCCAGGAAGCAGACACTCACTAATATTTGAGTGACAGTCTAAGGATGTAGCAAAGGCAAGCAGCTGGCTCTCACCATTAGGGATTGCTGAAAACTCTCACAATTCACCTTAAATTTCTGCTGACTAATCTGAAATGCTTCTTTTAACAAGGAAATTTTAAATGTCAGAATTTAAAATTTTTCTGATGAAATTTGCCCTTTAAATTTGGACTAGCAAAAAATACAGACTTTCAAACTCACTCAGCTTCTGCTGGTTCTCCTGAATGGGCAGCAGGTTAAAATATTGGATTTTTTTTTAAATTATTTTCCTAAGGAGAGTTTTCTTTTGGAATTTCGGTCTTAATACCATGATTTCTTGATAATGATAAAGAAATTTGATCCGATGAAAATGATACTGTCCCAACTAATTCCTCAGAAAAATTCCCATGGAAAGCACAGGTGGAAATTCGTGTTCCTGCAAAAATACTTCTATGTTTCTGAGCAAATGTTTCCTCACACAAAACAGATTATTTGGTGAACTTTTTCAAAAGCTTTCAAATTTGCCATCTAAAAGCAAGGATGCAGAAATCTTTAGATAGGTTTTTTTCTTTTTTGACATTTGGGCACTGATGCACACAGACAAGCAGAGGCATATACCAAACATCCTTCCCTTATTGATCACTGTGGTAAAACACAGCAGAAAGGCTAATCCAGGCAAGTCTGAAGTGTGAATTGAAAATAAATTAAATAAGATTTCTCACAAGAACCAAACTGTTAAATCTGCTCCTCCACTTCATATAAATCAGGTTAAAACCAATGTTGTTGCAGTATAATTTCTGTCTTCACACACACTCTTTAATTGATCAGCACAGAGACAATTTGACCCATTTTCCAGGAATCTCACTGCCTGGCACCGGAATACAGAAGTCATTTGGACTCTTTCAGCTTTTCAAAAAGAAAATGTCCATCAAAAATAGTTTATTAGGTCAGAAAGATAATTGGATTTAAGAGATTATCAGCGTATTGGTGTATTACACTTGTTTTGCTTGTAGTATTCTCACTACAAGCAGCAGTACTTTCAATAAACAGTTCAAGAAACAATAAAACCCCTCAGGCTCACAAAATCACTTTTTGGAGAGTTTGTTCACCTTTGGCTGGTCCTGCCATCCTCTGCTCTTCCAGCTCCCAGACACATTTCCACCCACCCACTCCGCTCCTGGAAAAGCCAGCCTGATCCTGCCATGATTCCTCCATCCCCCCTCAAGGTTTCCTACCAGAGCAACCCTGCCCCACCCTCAGCACATCCATCCCGAATTCCACTTTTCCAGGGGCTGTGGATGTGCTGCTGACAGGGACCTTTCTCTGGCAGGTGCTCTCTTTACTCCTCAAGGATAAAAGGAGAAGTGGGTACAGTGAGAAATTAAGCAATTCTTTGTTGTTTTCACCAATTGCTGTGATAACTGCTACAGGGGAAGGATTAAAAATAAGCATTCCTGAGGGTACCAGCTCATCTGTCTGTGTGCAACAACAGTGCAGAGCTCTCTGCAGACCTTCAAAATAATTACCATGGGGGTTTTATCCACAAAAATTTGCACTGTATTTCTCTTTAAAATTCCTAAGAACCTATAATCGAAATGGATCACATTTCTCAGCAACCGCCACACTCTTTTGCTGACAGGGAAAAACATAATCAGTGCTAACATTTTGTTTCTGAAACACAGCTTCTATTGTCATCACAGTTTGAGTCACCAGCACAGAGCATCAGCCTGGAGTTGGCAATTTGAATTTCCTGCTGGAGCAAACACATGGCCCAGTTCCAAGACCACAACTTGTCTACCAACATGTGAAGAGGCATAAACTTACATCTCAATTGAATAAGTAGTTCAGATTCTCTGCTTTCAAGAGCAATGTGATAACCCTGAGTGAAGTTCTTTGTTTTATCACGCTGAAAGGTAAAGTAAAGCCCCAAATGGTGATGTTACAAATTGCATTTTACTGCTCTCTTTTTAGAATATATGACAGGTAGAACATGAGGAAATTCAGGATGCTTGCTGAACTGCTGCCTCAACACATTTATTCACATGCTGCTGCTGCCACTGATGCAACAATACTGCAGGTCCTGTATTTTAATTGCAACAGAGAAAAATGCCCTAAATTCCTCAGCCTGGTAGCTCTAACTTGCAGCAGTGGCTGCCAGCAGCTTTTCCCTGCACTGATCAGGAACCAACACCACCTCTCTGTAAAAGAAGTTCACAGTGCTAAAAGTTAATTTTTAAAACAATTGGCTAAATGAGTAGGAATTATGTTATCACCACCTCTGAGCTTCCGAAGGGCTGGTAGCTCAAAGCCTGGGCTAATCAGCACAGAGAGCAGGGGGAGGGCCAGGGTGGGCTCCTGGTGAACAGAAAGGAGGGACCCGGTTTCTGCAACAGTGAGATGCTCGAGTTGCTTTCATACTTCCAGGTATTATCTGCTGCATTTCCCATGGCACTCAGGTGCCTCTACAAGGAAAGCAGTCAGGAGCAGCTTTCACTCCCCAATGGATGCTGCTTGTTGGGCTGTGCCAGCTGGGAATCACAGGATGGTGACCTGTGGACCTTGGAGATCATCTTATTCCAAGCCCCTGCCATGGGCAGGGACACCTTCCACTATCCCAGGTTGCTCCAAGCCCCATCCAACCTTGCCTTGGACCCTTCCAGGGATGGGGCAGCCACAGCTTCTCTGGGCAACCTGTGCCAGGGCCTCCCCACCCTCACAGGGAAGGATTTCTTCCCAGTATCCCATCTAACCCTGCCCTCTGGCAGTGGGAAGCCATTCCCCCTTGTCCCATCACCACACCCTTCCTCTGCTGTCCTAGCACCAGCACAGTTCCAGCCAGCAAGGCAACATCTGCCTTGGGATCTGCCGGAAGTTTTGGCAGAATCCTCAGGGGCTGCGATCACCACTGGGTTTGCACGAAGCTTTCTGCACCACCCAGAAGCTGGAATTTTGCACCCAGACCCTCGGGAAAGCTTTCCCTATCGGTGCCATGAGGAGGCTTTTCTTGCTTTTAAATTCCAGGATGAAAAAAAAAAAATATTTGTGCAAGAAAGGCTCTTAGATTCTGGCTCCGTGCATCACACAGCGCTTGGCAGTCCTTCATTGCAGTGACAAGGTCTCCAAATTGGACCGTGGGGCAGGGACAGCAGGGTAAAGACAGGCTCTTCAGGCTCTAGTCTGGCCTTTGGTGACATGGCCCTGGAGAAAACCTCCTGTTTTCTCCCTCTAAGTATTGTTTTGTGCAAAACAGATCACGTCACTGCAGAAGATGAGCTACCCGTGCTCATCTATCAAAAGGCAGCGCGTTGAGATGAGGCACTTCTCCCACTGCCATGCAGCCCCCAACTGCTCCGTGCCTCCAGCTGCTTGGAAACATCACTCCAGCAACTCAGAAAGCACAAGAAAAAGCATCAGTTAATGTTCTTACTAATGATCTGTACAAATCTGGAAAGATCTGGAAGGTTGAGCTTTTTAATCTGAATATACTCTGGAGAGCTGGGAGCAACAAGGTAGGATAGGATTACCTCTTCTAACAGCAAGAAAATGAAGATGTTCTTTCCCCTGGAGGTCTCTCCTTAAGTGTGTGAGCAGTTAAAGAGGTAAACATTTTGCCCTCAAAGGAGGCTGAAGTGATATTTAATCAGTAAAAGACTTGACTGTAGATTGATTCTGCCTATTGATTTTCAAAAGTTAAAATCCATATCAGTAGAGACCTGTCTGCAGACTAATTAAAACCACTTTCTCCCTCAGTTAAAGCTGCCAGAGAGCAGCCATCGTGCCTGGGGGGCAACGTGGGCAATGCTTTTTTACCTGTATTGAACAATGCAGTTATTCCATAATCAGCTGCACCGTGGTGGGTTATTCTCCTGTTCTGCTGTTTAAAAATGCAACAGACACAGCACTCCAGTGCCATTTCCTGCCGCCAAATCAGCTCCAGAATCATTTCCTGCCACCAAAATGGCTCCAGAATCATTTTCCCATCTTCTGGAAGGTCCCACCAGCTCTGCCATCCCGGTCCTGCTGGGGTTGGACACGGAGCAGAGCAGACCTGCCCTGCTGCAGGAACACCCTGGAGCTGGTCCCCGAGCCCTGTGTCACAGAAATGCATCATTTCTGTTCAGCAATGGCTGTGAGGGAAAAAAACCAGGAGCAACAGAGGGAGCAGGTAACCCTTTGTACTCACAGCAGTGTCAGGAGGAGACACTCATGTGAGAGACCAAGAAATTCCTGGAATTTGAGAAAGGATTTCGTGCTCCAGAAGGGGTGAGAGTCATTGCAGGAAGGAAAAGGAAAACACAGCCAGTGCTGGAAGAAGCCAATGATGTCCAAGAGGGGAAGTGCCCCCCTAACACTTATGGCCATCGCTTCTTTTGCTTTCTAATCCTTCTCTCCCAATAATGTTTGGGCTTTTACTGGATTGTCTGGCTCTTGCTAACAGACCCCTTGTAACAGACCCCCAAGGCCTTGCTGGAGAGACCTATGGGAGCTGACAGCCTCATTTAATACCTGGGAGGCGATTTCCAAATGCTCTCCCAGGATAGGGAGGTTCAAGGCTCCTGGCCTTGTGTTGAAATAACACCTCCTGTCAGCTCAGATTGGATTTGGTCTTCAGCCTGGGCTCCACCAGAGGTGAGACTCTGCATCCTCTAACAACACATCTCCCTCTCTTGATTTCCACAGAACACAACCAAAGCAATTTCAAAACAATCTACATTTTACCTATGTCCACTGTTCTTTTACTGTATTAATAAAAAAACCTGAAAATGCCCATATTTTGAGGTTAAAAAACTAACATTTCTAGGATTCAAAAGGTCACAGTCAGGCCCTAGTGCATGAAGCTTTCATACCTCAGCTAAAATAACCTTATAATTAATTAACTTTATTTCAAATCAAGAACTTAAGTGGTTATCTCAAATTGCTTTGCTCCATAAAATCACGATTGTACCACAGAAATATTTACATACTGAAGCTACTAGACAGCAGTTGACTTTTCTAGTGCCCAGACATTTTTCCATCAGAAAGATGTGGTTTCCAGCTCTTCGTGGCATCTGCAGCCCGAGCTCAGCCCTCCCTCGTTCCTAGAATAAGACTGTAAGAGGGACAAGACAGATGTGTTCCTAAATACACCTTAAATAATACTAAAAATTCAACCTTTTGAGGTCAAAATCCCTCCCAGTGAGAGTAAATCAGCCATATTTCTTTAATTTGCCAGCCAGGCAATTACACACGATTCTCGTTTGTACACAGCAAATCAATGGATGCAGTTGAGCACAACTATGATCACTCTTTCCAAGGCAAAACCACACCAAATTCTACATGATGATGATTCTGCCATTCCTGGGAGCTCACTCATCCCTCCTGGCAGTGCTGAGAGTAGCTGTAAGTCTTGATATCTCTCCCAGAAATGACTACACTCACAGAAGTGCACGCTGAAGGGAAAGGATATCACATTATTCCTCTTTTTCTTAGGATTGCTTTCTGGCTTATCCCTTCCAGGGCCAAATTTCAACAAACCCAAGGATTTCTGACAGTGCAAGAGCTCAGTTTCTAACCCTGCTCTCAGGTTCTTGATGAAGGTTTCATTACAAGCTCTGTCCTCCTGGTCTTCTCAAGTTTAAAGAATTTGAATGGAGGTGTTAAATGCACAACTTTTGGAAGGGAGTGGAGGGGAAGGAAAGAAAACAAAATAAAGATCAATTTGCTCTACCATTTCATTTCATTTCATTCAGAGATTCTTTGCAACAGATAATGAACATTGAGTATCAGCAAGGTTGCATAATGCAGCCACCCACCACCAGGCTGCTTAGCTGAAATTTGGCTATCCTTTTTCCCCTTGCCAAACTGTTCCTGCAGCAGGGCCCTCAGCTGGCAGCAACACTGCTGCTATTCTGGCTGCAGAACACATTGCAGGGGAACACTTTGTTCTGATGTGTCCAATTTATTCTCAGCAAACTCTTCCTCCCTACCCTGACACCAGAGCAGCCCCAGCCTCGTTCCCGGCCCATCCATCATCCAACTCCACAGCTCCACTGCACCATCTTTTGTTGGGAGCCTTGAACAAGCCTCAGAGTCCTGCTGCTGGAACTGCCTGTCCTGAAATAACTCATCTCAGTGGGCAGCACGAAACATGCTCAGCACAGGATTTGTGTCTCATGGAGCGACAGGAGCCACATTTGCAGGCTGAACTCCAGCCCAAACTTGGGTGTATTTACAAATGGGACAGTTCTGTCTTTCTTCTGCCTCAGTTCCCTCAATACAAACTGCACATGATAAAAATCCCTGTGAATGAGGCTGTTGGACACAATTAACGTTGAGTTTTGTCTAATTTTTTCCTTCCTCTCAGCCCATCAGGTCTGGAGGCTGTTGTAACAACAACCCCAATATTAGGAGTAGGTTGATTTCTCGTCCAAGTTATCATCATCTCCATTGAGACACAGCAACTAAACAGGCAGTGGGAGGTGTTTTGAACCCAGACACCCAAGTAACAGAATCAAGACTGTTTTGGGGTTTTTTTCAATGTGTGAGAAGAACCCATTAATTCCACTGATGCTCATTATCCCTTAAAGCTCGAAGGCAAAACCTTAAATGCCTCAGTCCTAGTACCAGGCTGCAGGGCTTTGAAATGCCCAGCACAAAAGCACAGTCAAGTACCTGCTCCCAGGCTCAGAGCTCTGCTACGAGACCAAACCTTGCATTGAAATGAAAGAAACAGATGTGCATCGCCACAGAAAAATGGAATAACACAAGTTGTAACATTATCAGTGCTTATATGTAACTTTGGCTTGAAATCATTAACCTTTTTATAGCTTGCTTTGTGGCTGAGCACTTTCTATTCCACATAATGTTCTTCTGAACACAAAAGCACTCCTGAGTGAATTTAGCCTAATGAGAGAAGCCCGTGATGACACTTAACATCATCCATTTATCTTTTGAAAAGAAACAGCGCAAGTACATTCCCCATACCCAGAAATTTGCCTCAGCTTTATTCCCTGTGCTGAACTCAAGCCCAGGCCAGCTCCATCAGCTTCCACTTTGGTGGTTTTCTGCTGGGCTTTGTTGCTCTCTGGGGACTGGTCTGACATTCACCACCCTCCTGCACCCCTGGCACAGGAATCAGGGTTCAGGTCAGCGGCGCTCACAAACCAACAAGGGATTCCAGGGGTAAATTCCCCATCAATTCTCCTGATAGACCCACATGGAGACTGCCTTGGGGTGATTGGCAGCGATTCCTCCGTGCCAGGAGCTGGCAGAACCAAAGAAGGCACGGGCCAGGTTTGTCCTCCCTCACCCGTGGCTGCTGTTGGGGACAGACCTGGCTGCTCAACAGGGATAAATATCCACTTCTCTCACTGCATCCCCACCACAGCTCTGAGCCTGGCAGAGTGCACACAGCCAGACTGAGGTCTCTGAGCCAAACACCTCCTGAGGATGCAGAATTGTGTTTGACATCTCCTGCAGTCAGCTATTTTAACACCCTCACCATTTTGACACGTGCATTGCTCAGGTGAAGAGCTCACCTATTGCTGCTCCTGGTTCTACCACCCACACTGGGGTTTGTCCAGGGCTGCCTAAATGGAGCTTTTAGTAAAATGGCATTTTTTTCTTAATATACAGCAAAAAAAAAAAAAGCTTGCTATTAGGAATAGCAAATTTGTATCTCTCTGTTGAGAAATAACACGATCAAGAGAGCAAATAACATCAAACTGAATATCTACCCATCCTATTCCTAGTCATTAAGAAAAAAAGAAAAAAGATGCAGTAACTTTAAAGGAAGCACAGAGCCATTCTGCCAAACAAATACCTTGACTTGAAAAATTAGGATAATTACTAATGCTCTCTTACCTTGCTGATGAAGTCTCAAGTGAGCTTCAGACCTAAATTGTCCTATAAATGCAGCACAGCTTGAGCTCAGAGAAGCGCCTCAGGAAAACACTTTGAGAGAAGTGCTTGAACTTACTTTCATTACACAGCACTGAAGATAATTTGGGTTGATTGGTTTCTGAATGAAACCCAATGAGCTGATATAATCCATTTAAGGTGTCACCAGCTCCAGAAATTAAAGGTGAAGACCCTGAAAAATCAGTGAGCCCAATTCCTAAAAGTAAGGAGGAACAAAATAAGAAGAAGAGTGGGAAGTAAAATTCAAATTATCCTGATGCTGGAACATTTACATGATGCAAGAAGTAACCAAGAGAAGTTACAGATACTTTTAGAAGGCAGCAAAGCAAAAAATGTATGTATTCTTAATAAGTTTCAGCTCGGTTCTGGGCTGTTTGGAGACATTTCTAGCGAGAGCAAATACATCAGAGCTTAGAAACCACTTAAACTACATGAAAAGAAATGGTCATCTACACAACACAAGCTGCAGGAAAACCTTTTAATTCTCTCACTGGCCAACTTTTGACCTGGGAACTCGAAGAATAATTGGGAGAATCACCGAGACTCCCATCCTGGCTGTTGGCAGGACCCAGCCTCTGTGTCCCAGCCCAGGGAAGCTGTGGTTGCTGCCCAGCGAGCCCGGGGTCAGCACATGCTGGAATCAGCCAGCAGCTCTCACCCTCACAGGGCCTGCCAGCCCAGGGGAATGGGGCACGTCCCTCCAGGTGCTGCTGCAGCTGTTTGTGGACAAGTGCCAAAGCAGGGATTGTGAAGTCCTGGATAAGGAGGCAGATGCCGGAGGTGAACGTGCCTCAGGAGCTGCAGACCCTTTGTGGGAACTGTTGGGGTAGGCAGTAATGCTCCCCCAGACCTCATTACCCCAATTGCACAGCATTCCAGTTCTCAATTATGTCCCTCGTTCCTGCTGCTCTTCCTCTGTGTGCCCTGGTCCCCAACCCTTCTGGCTTTGTCCTCCCTTCCACTGGGGACACCAGAGGAGCACCCAGAGCCCAGCCCTGCGGATGCTCCTGGACAGTGAGGTGGGATGAAACTCCCTGGTGGGTGTCTCAGTCCTGGTTCTGTCCTGGCCTCAGTGCAGGCAAAGCCTTCCTGGAGGAAGATGTGACAGAGGTGTCTGATGTGGTGGAGCCCAGCACGGGTGGGAGGTGCAGGAACAGGGCTGCACCTCCCACATCATTGCGTATCTTGCCCAGATCCCGCCTGGCCAAGCCACCCTTTAATCACCCTGGTTTTTCACGCAGGAAGTACCTTCCAAGGCAAAACACAACCAAAAAATCAAAATGAAACTCCCAGCTTGACAAAAGTCCGGAAAACACTCCCGCAAGCCAAACCCCAGATCTCATGGGAAGCGTGGAGCATCCTCAGCCCTCAGCAAGCACAGGCAGTGCTGCACAAGCCTCTCCCTGCGAGGGTGGCCCCTGACTCCTTCATTTCAGTGCCCTGCTGGGCTGCGCACTGCCAGCCTTTCCCTCGGCTCCTTACCAGCTTGCAGGAGGCAGCAGCCGTCGTGTTCAGCTAATTTAGCTCGGACTTTTCCACCCCAGGTCTGTAACACAACTCTGAACTTGCAGCAGGAACCTATACCAGAGAGGGAGTGCACAAAAGCCTGTTTGCCCCTGGCAGCAGAAACTCTGAATGTTTCTTAAATCAGAAGCATCAAATGGTCTCAGCTTTATGGGGACTTCGATTCTCTTCCAGTGACTGTCTGAAGCCTGCAGATAGAGATGGAAGATATCCTGCCAGAGCCAAACAGCCTCAAACTACACAAAGACAGACAATTTTTTTCATCAGCCTACCTGGATTGGCTGGCTGGATTAAGAACGAGTAAACCCCTGTGCCTCACAGGGTAAAACTTATTAAATTGGGGCATTTTCTGGTGGTTGGAACACAATTCATCCCAGTGTGAACAGCTGGAAGCATTAATGTGAACTAATATAAAAGTAGTCAAATACATTACAGTGATTGTCACTCAGTCAGCAGTAGCTGTGCAACATGAATAAAAAACACATTAAATCTGTTCCAAGTAATTGTTTATATAGGACTAGGGCTGCATATTAAAACCCACCTGATTTATTCTTCATAAGCAATGAGTATTTACTACATCTGTGATAGCTGTATGGATTCAGATCTCATTTTTTAAAATGATTAATTGGTATTTAATTAGCATGCATTACCACACTAGTTATATACAGCCTAGTTGAGAATGCAAATATAATTCTAATAATTACATAACTGGTTATGCTTTCAAGAGCCTAATACATAATGCAGTGCAGACAGCTTCCCTTGGCAGAGAAAACAGCACATAACACAGAGTAACATTTAAAAAATGCCTAAATCCTCTTTTCAAAGTGGACTTTGATCTAAATCAAGAGTTCTTGGGCTTTCTAGTGCTCCAGAATTTATGTCTGCTGCCATTTTTCAACCCTGCTACGCGACCCCACAAGCCCTTTTGTCCCTGCTGGTTGGCACAGGCAAGGCCACCTGAGATCACCAGGCTGCTCAGGGCTGAGTGAGCCCCTCAGGCCGATCCCATGAGGATCCAAGGTGGGATTCCTCACCCAAGCAGTCCTGTCAGCAGTGTCCAGGTGAGCCTGGGGCAGGTCAGACCGCCCATCCCACCTGGTTCAGACTCTTCCTTAGGCATTTGCCCCTCTGCTCGCTCCCCTCTGGGTCTGGGTGGTGGCAGTGGGACAGAAAGACGTGGGATTCCTGCAGCAGATCCAGCTTTGGCACCAAATAACAGGGGCTTTCAGGCTGAGTGGAAGGAACTAACATCAGCCAGGACTTGTCACTGACAAGATCATTGGGATAATGTTCAACCCTTTTCTTCCCTGCCATCGACACCTCCTTTTTTGAGCCACTTTGCAGTACAGATATAAACCTCCACCCACGAGGAGCTTGTCTGCTGAGCCTGAGAGCTGATCACGGAGCTGGGAGCTGCACTGGAGGTTTGCACTCTCCATCTATTTTACAGCCTGGACCCTCAAAACTCTTTCATTGCCTAAATCCCAGTGATTTTCAATCAAATGTATGACTCTACGTCTCTAAGTTATTTTAAAAAATAAGATACAGTTTATTAAAAGCACGTGAAGCAGTTTGGACAGACCTTTGCATCAGCATCTTTCCAGGAGTAACAAAATTGCCTCTCTGAGGACTATCACAGGGGCTGGAAGAGGCTCTTTCCTTCACCAAGATATGTCTCTGTCACACTGCTTGCTTCTCTCAAATGCAGAATTGATACGTGAGGTTCTGGAGCTGTGTTTGAATCTCAGCTGAGCAGCAGAGCTGTGACACTTCGAGGACTGAGCAAAGGTGGCACCTTCGACCAAAGTGACACCACAAGTGCCAGACAGGAGTAAACATTTCAGCACTTCTCTGGAAAACAAATATTCCCACAGTCTCCTTCCCTGGGGTGGTGAGTTAATTCAAAGTGTCAGTGCAGAGAACAACCCCGGAGCCACTGGCAACACGAAGATTAGGAGAATCGGGTGATAACAGTCGGTGCTTGCATTCAACATTTTACCCATATCTCAGAAAAGTCTTGAAAGCCCACCCTGAATCCCAGCAGGTCTGGCAGATACTCTCCTACCTTCTTTCAACTCTGTGCTCCCAGTGGGGAGATGTTTCTGAACAGGTTAGGAAGGGGTGGGGGGAACAGAGAGCACAAAACTCTTTGGAAAGTAAAAAACAATCTATTTTCTGCTATTTCTCCCACTTGGGAGAGATGCTTCAGCCCACAGCTCACCAGCCTGAACCCTGAAAGAGAAAAGCTGATTACAACCCCCCAGCAGAGAACCTCTCTTTTACCTATCTCTCATCCAAGCTATTTGGGGTACAATGTAGGGCCCTTTTTCAGCACTCAAATCTCCCCCGATGCTGACAGGTACAACTGCTAGCTGGCAGCTGTGTCCCCACACATCCACCCTCTCTGCTCTGAGGAAGGCACACTAATCCCAGCCCCTTTTCTGCACTTCAGCAGAAAAATCCACCCCCTAATTGGTGGCTGTGATGAAAACCTGTCAGGTCCAATTCTTTACTCCAACACCACCTCCCATCTTTTTTCTTTCCAAGGTCCCACACCTCACATACACAGACTCCTGGTCCTGTTTTTGCAAACTTAGAGATATTTCTGTTTCTAACTGTAGCTGAGAGTGCAGAAACTCTCCTGCAGCTCTTGACAGGACTAAACAACAGTCCTGCTTCCAAGCCCGGGTGTATCTCTGCAGAAGATGAATGCACTCGCTGTGTCTCTGCCCAGAAGCTACAAACACCAATTTCTGTCTCTTAGACCAAAGACACACAACCTGCTCCCAACCTCCCCACTATGGGGTGTGAGTTTGCAGCTCGCTGAGAGGAAAAGGTGGATTTCTACTGGAGCCCCTGGCCTCAGCACAGCCCGGAGCATCCTGCAGCTGCAGCTAAAGGGGGCAAAAAGGCTGCATTTGTCAGCCTGACAAAAACACCCCTGAGATGTGGCATTTTGTCTGAGTTCAATGACTGCCCACGCAGAGCTTCCTCTCTCTCAAGCAGTGCTTCTGAAGCCCTTCATCCATCTCTCTGCTTCCCACCAGCAGGGATAAAAAGCCCGGAGCTCCTCAGCTGCACTGACCAGACTCCCCTCCCTGGACTCTGCCTGTGAGAGTGATGCTTGTCTTTCATTCCTCCTCTTGAGCCCATCTCGCTTGTATCATCTGGTGTCTCCTTTCGTCACGCCTTGCTCTGGATCTCGGAGGGGTGACCGAGGTGGCTCCAGTGGGTCGGTGCTCCAAAGAGCCGTGTGACTGCGTGTGCAGTGCAGCTGCACATCCCCGCGGCACCACGGCCACGGTCACACCGCCAGCATGGCCGAGCCAGGGCTGACCAGCACGGGCAGCAGCAAATTCCCTGAGGGGAGAGTGACAGAAGGTTGGACAGCTCTTTATGGAACCAAATGGGGACAAAGGGGGGTTCAGCTCTTTTGGCACAGCTGTGCTCGCTGTTCCCCAGACTCTGCACACCCCAACTCACCCTCAGAGCTTTGTTCTTTACACCAAACCCACCACCTGGGGAAAGGAGCATCAAGCAAGTGTCTCTCCTGGACTCGTCCCAACAACCCCCTCTTCCCAATCCCAGGTACATTTTATATTGAAATGAAGCATTAACATTGCATGCTTTGGGAGGAAATCCTTATGACTTACTGCAGACAGTTAAAGCAAAGGCACAAATTCCCATCAGGAAGCGAGGAATAGTTTTATGGCTGTGGAGCTTTGTGGAGCCAGGAACAAGCCCACTGCACTGAGAGCTGATCATATGGCACGGCAGATTTTGGTGTTCTCTTTGTCGTATGTCACGCACTTCAGAGCTTTTGTGCCGACTGCCAGGAGACAAGAAAATCATACTATTACTGGGGGAAGATCAAATATTCCATTTTCCAGGCAACCTGTAGGGGCCTAAGCTCTGGGCTGTCTTCAGTAATAAAAGTATTAGTGTTTTTACATAAATATGCTGATCTAGTCCCAGGCTGATTACTAAAGAATTGCAAATGTACCTGGCTCTCTGCAGCCTGCAGGGAAAAAGCTGTGCTTCTAGTGCTTAGTTCTTAAGGCTTTGAGTTTATGAACATTGATTTTCTGATTGTCTACAAGTAGCCACGAACTAAAATAATTAGTCCCAAACCCCTTCCATTAAACAAACAGCTCCCTGTGTTTCCTTTACCACTGTTCCTCTCCGGTGCTTCTGTTTATCCTCATCATCCCTGGTGAGGATAGGGCACAGTGACGTGCAGAGCAAACCCCTCTGCCCCCAGAGCCCGGCCAGCAGCTCGTGGGGCTCCAGCAGCACAGCCCTGCAGAGGCCCTGGCTGGGAAAAGGACTGGGACAAAGCTCTTCTGAAGGTGATTTCAGGACTGGAAGGAGAGCACACGGAGCAAACCCTCTGCTCCATTTCAAGGCTTCCAAAACCAAGTTTAATACAGATCTAGAGAGGCAAAATCTGATCCAAAGGCAGTGGAAAAACTACAACAAAGATGACTTCACTGCTGTCACTAAAGCTTCCATAGGTACCCACACAGCTGGCGTTTCACTGCCTGAAACCCCCCCCTCCAGCAGCAACATCCGACACTGACAGAGTCCGACACACACCCTCACACCATTAAGCCACAGAAACATTAGAATGAAAATATAACAAATGGTTCTCAGCTTCCCCAGAGGCACTGGAAAGTGGAGACAAGAGGCAGCTCACAGATAAGACTGGCAGCAGTGAGATTCCCTGCCTGGTGCTGCTGGGTTGTGACACAGTGTCCTTTCCTGCATAACACACACACCTGCACCAAGGGCCTCTGAGGAGCTCAGGAGCAAGAAACCTCTAGGAGAAGGTAGATAAGGAGGAGAGAAATTACTAAGTAGGGGCTTATTTTAAGGGGGCTTAAAAAATACATTGAAGTGTTGCCAGGACATACAGTTGTAGTAACTCAGTTATGATAGTCTGTAGCATGGTATTATGGGCCCCCCTTTTCTCACATCTGTCAAGAGTTTTTATACAATTCTTCTAAAACCAATATGAAAAAATATCTGTTCTATTAAATGCTCCTCCAAAACAGTGCAGGAGTTTCCCTCTCCACCATGCAGGATGCACCATCCTTGCAGATCCCCACCAGCTCCTCTCACAGTTGCTCCCACGAAATGCAGACTGTTCACCTGAAGGTAATTCCTCTGTGTGGACCAAGAAATATCAGAGAAGTCAGGAAAGAGAAGAGTTTCCAGGATCTGAAGCTCTTTATTAAGAACAGACTGAGTTGTGGAGATGAGGGCGTGCTGCAGGGTTTGCATACTCCGAGAGGAGTTTAGCCCATCCAAAGAGCCAATCCCTCTTGGAGGGGGAAGTTTGCAGATACAAACTCTCTAATTCTTCCATCAGTAGAAAAGGCCATTTAATAGGGATAAACGCCTTCCCACCTTGAACAAAAACAAATCAAGTACCAAAAGCAACACTGCACTGAGCATGTGACTTCCCGAGCTTCTTCTGCAGGACAAAAGGTAACTCAGGATGCCAAACTGAACCTGCTGCTCCCCCTGGCACCACCCTGTGCTCTCCAGGCCAGATCTCTGCCAGCTGTTTGGCACCATCCCTGCAGCCTGTGCAGAGGCTGTGTGGTGGAACACCAAAAACCTCCCCGGAGCCAAGACTGTCTCCTCTGCACTCACATGCATGGCAAAGGAATAGGATTTGATTTTTTTTCAGTGTACAATTCTGTCTTTCAGGGGAGAAAGAATTCACGTGGAAGTGTAATAGCGGTTTGAGTTTCCGCAGGAAATGACTTGGGGTTATTAATATGTATTTTTTTCCATTGTAAAATGATCTCAAATGCTTTAACACAAGGAGAAGATCCTAAAAATCCAGAGCAGCTGAAAGTCACTGTAATAGCACACAATTTACACTCCTTATCTTCTACAAAAAACAAAGACAAAGCCTCTTTAGAGATCTTGGAGAGGGTTCCAGAGGCTCCTCCAGAGCTAAAAGACTTGCCTTTCAAACATCTGAGTGGGGAGAGAGAGCTCTAGCTTTAAAATAAATTATACCTGTAAATTTAAATCTAAATCTAAGGGCGTATTCAACTCTCTAAGAGAGATGTAAACACAGATGTTAACAACACATTCAGAAGTGAGGGATCATATTTGTTTTTCCTTATAGCTTTGCAGCTCAGCAGTGACCCCACAGCCATCAGTGTGCACAGTCCACGCTTGGGATAATCCTTCACACCTGAGGGACGGCTCTGGTTCAGAAACAATTCCAGAGAGCCATGAAACCCTGTGCAAATTGCAGAGCACAAACATTGCTCCGAGGAGGCTCAATTGCCAAGGTGCAGGGATTATACACGAGCGTGCTGGTAACCTGAGAGAAGGATCCGCTACTGAGGCAGCAACGCAGCCCAGTCAGTCCCCGGGTGTCCCGTGGGACACTGAGCTGCAGTTGCTGTCAGTGCCTCTTTGTCATCCCCCTCCACTGCTACATTACATTCCTTTTACAGGCTCTGCACCAACAGATGATAACTCTGAGCCTCTAAGTTTAGGATTAAGAAATGAATGTGTGGATCTCATCTGACAGCACGTGCTTGGGATCTAACAGACCTCACCCTTGGGCTTCTCCAGGGACATCCCAGTGTCTGCCCTTCTCACTTGGATACTCTATCAAGACCCCTCTGAACATGGCAGAAGCAAAATGCTTTCCAGATGCTTTGGCAAGTGATCAGTTCAGTCTTCTCACTTCCTGCTGGGTAGGAATCTGATGGGAAGAGGATCATCTCCACGTGGTGACAGGACACAAGAATATCACAAGAAACATCGGTGCCCATCTGGCCAGGCTGAACTTCTACAACTAAAATCGAGCTCAGCCAAAGGCTGGACCTGAGCTCCACAGCATCGCTACCTCACAGCTGACATCGAGGACACAAAGGTAGCATTTCAGCATATCCTGAACTCAAAATTCACTCTCAGCAATAAAATTCCACCCAGAAGCTACTTCAGGAGGACAACAGGTTACAAAGATGGTCCCTAACAGGAAGCCACTTTCAAACACTCCCTGCCTACCTTCTGCCCAGACAGCACTTAGGTTGGAAGGCTGTCACAGCTGAATGGAGCAATGAGAGCTGCCTTTCAGTTTGCCAAGGCAACAGCTTTCAGCTGCCCACCATATATACCGTGACCTTCACAACCGGACAAAGCAGCACCAGTCATTCACCGAGCAAATCAAGAGCTTTATAAAAAAAGACACTGGACATGGCTGCTCAAACAGCCCTCACCACGCAGACTGCTACTGTCTGCTTCCTAACAAGCAGGAAAAATGGTTGGAACTTCTAAAATTAAGTGCTGAGCACCTGAAAAAAAATTCAGTTCAAAGCAGATGATAAAATGCCACATGGAGCTGTATTTTAAGATGGCTGGGTGTGTTTCTGTGCCTTAGCACAAATGGCTCCAGAGGGGAAATTCTGCACACGAAGTACATGTGCAAAGAGTTACCCAGAGAAGCTGTGGCTGCCCCATCCCTGGAAGTGTCCAAGGCCAGGTTGGATGGGGCTTGGAGCAACCTGGGCTGGTGGAAGTTGTCCCTTTAAGGGATAAGCTTTAAGGTTCCTCCCAACCCAAACCATTCTGGGATTCCATGAGTCGAGGATTCTACATTAGTAATCATTTTCATACCAATACCTTTAGCATATTACAAGAAAATCATATAGGGAATAACAGATTTCAAGGTTCGTAAGACAATTCGATCCTTGATTACTTGGCTTTGTGTGCAATAAATCCCTTAGGACTTATTCTGACAGTAACTACACACTGAGCTCCCTATTCCTGTTTGATTGAAATGCATCTTCCAAAAAGGCACTTGCAGTCCTTACTTAGACAGCTGGAGAAATGGAAAATTCACCACTTCTGGTAGCTTGTCACCCACACTGCTGAAAGATGCGTTCCTTGCGTACACAGACAAATGGGAAACATCAGTATTCCAGACTCCTGCTCCAGGCCCAATTCCACCCGGTATGAAATGCTCTGTTAGTGCCTGTGGGTGTGCAGAAGAGACTCAGTGCATGGTGAGAGCAGAGTGTTGGAGGGGAAGAGTGCCTTTTGCTCAGAGAACAGGTTTTGCTGTGCTGCAGAACAACTTCAGGCAACAAACTATTTTTTAAGAGTTTAACAGGAGTGAGTTTCCACATGTTCAAGAAAACAAGTGTCTCTCAGGCTCACTAATGCTTAGTGTTGCTCAATTAAGCATTCTTGTGCTGGAAGGAAAAATGGGAAGTTCAAATTAGGTATGTACTAAACAGATGCAGCAATTCTCTGTCTAAAAGAACATGTTACTCTGCTTACCTCTAACACCTCATGTGATCACCCAAAACAAATCAGGTAACACAGCAGACAACAAAATATCTGTTCTGTTCTCTTCTTGCCTCTGTTCTGGCCACTAGATGAAGACAGATAAAAAAAAAACCAGTGAGAGAACAACTTCAAAACAAAAAAGAGACAGGACTGCAAAAGTTGCACGCAACCTCATTCTCAGGGATGATCTATTTGTGCCAAATCCGGATCTTACTGAAGTCTGGGGCAGTCAATCCCCTTGACTGCCATGCAGGCAGGATTTGGCCCCGGTGAAGCATCCGCCTGCATTCCCAGCTGCTCTGTCCAGCTGCCGCAGAGGAATGCAGGGCTGCCCAGGGCGCTGGCACGGGACGGAGTCCAAACTTCCAGTGAAAAGAAAACTCCACCTCAGCGCTTGGATCTGAACTTTGTCGGTGCGACGGCTGAATCTGATAAAGTAACCCCCTGCCTGACAATAATTCAATTTAGATCCCTCTCCCTCAGCAGCACTCAAACCACGTTTGAGCCAGCACTGTATTGAATATTGCTTTAAGCCTTGGAGAGAGACACGGACATTGATGAGCAGTACCAGGAAGGAAAGCAGGGTTGTGTTTGTGTGTGTGTTCACTTAACAGCACATTACAACCAAGTCCTCAAGACAGTATTTTTATAGAGCTGAATCCTGCTCCTACAAGTCAACAAGGCTTTCACCACTTCGTAGCATCCCGCAGAGAATTAGGAGAGAGTTTGCACAAAAGCACTTTGAGGAAGGATTAAAACAAGCAAATAAACACATATCAGTCATTTTAGCAGCCTGGTTTAAACAGAAATGTTTAGAGGCATAAAAGCCAGTTAATTCCTATTGGAAATCAATGGTAGTTGAGGAAATACAGCATTCTGGTACCCTTGGAAAGCTGTCCTTTGACTATGGACTGCCCTATCGTTGCTTTCTCTAAAATAAGATCGAAATGCAAGGTACTTATTGATTTTGCAACTGTCCTCAGACTTCTTGCCTAAGGGGAAAAGTTGTCCCTGTGAACCTCATTCATCCCACTCCGTGCTTCCCCCTGTTCAGAAGAACCAGCCATCACTAAAGCTCGATTTCTAAATCTGATGACAGCACCGCCGTGCTTGTCAGGGTAAAATTCAAACTACGAGCTATTTCCAGGGAGAACGGAGTCTGTTTCAGCTCGTGCTCGGTATCCACCTCCACCTCAGCCTCTCTCCGAGCGCATCCGGAGCGCCCTGCGCGGGGCACCTGCGGAGCGCGGCTGCCTCTGGCTCTCCCTGTTGGCCGCTGGCACGTCTCTGCCCGATGCCTTGAAGCAGCGCACCGAGCCCCACCGCCGGCGCTGCCAGCGCGGGAGGGCAACGCCAAATTCCAGCGGAGCGGCCAGGAAAACTTTTCGGGCGGCTCCCGCAGGCTGACGCTGCCCGGCGGGGCTCGTTCCGCGGGGCGCTCCGGACCCGCTCCCGGCGGGGAGAGCCCCGCTCCCGGTTCGGGGAGCCTCCTTCCCGGCGGGGAGAGCCCCGTTCCCGGCTCGGGGAGCCTCATTCCCGGCGGGGAGAGCCCCGTTCCCGGCTCGGGGAGCCTCATTCCCGGCGGGGAGAGCCCCGTTCCCGGCTCGGGGAGCCTCATTCCCGGCGGGGAGAGCCCCGTTCCCGGCTCGGGGAGCC
>VZRJ01006073.1:166191-219785 GCA_013397565.1 Ptilonorhynchus violaceus
GGCAACGGGACGGCGGCGGCGGCGGGCGGCGGGGCCGGCCCCGGGGGCGGCCCCCTGCTCATCCCCTCGGCCTTCGGGACGGTGCTGTCGGTGATGTACGTGGCCGGGGTGGCCGGCAATGTCTACACGCTGGTGGTGATGTGCCACTCGGCGCGCTGCGCCGCCCCCATGTACAGCTCCATCGTCAGCCTGGCCCTGGCCGACCTGCTCTACCTCTCCACCATCCCCTTCATCGTCTGCACCTACCTGGCCCAGGACTGGTACTTCGGGGACCTGGGGTGCCGCATCCTGCTCAGCCTGGACCTGCTCACCATGCACGCCAGCATCTTCACCCTCACCCTCATGTGCACCGAGCGCTACCTGGCCGTCACCCGGCCCCTGGACACCCTCAAGCGGTCGCGGGGCTACCGGAAGGTCACGGCGGGGGCTGTCTGGTCGGTCTCGCTGCTGCTCACTCTGCCCATGATGCTGATGGTCACCCTGACCGAGGGGGGCAAGGCGGAGGGCAAGGTGAAGAGGATGTGTGCGCCCACCTGGAGCGTGGATGCCTACCGGACCTACCTGACCGTGCTCTTCAGCACCAGCATCATGGCCCCGGGAATCATCATCGGCTTCCTCTACACGCGCCTGGCCAGGACCTACCTGGAGAGCCAGAGGAACCCCCCCCACAAGGAGAAGAGCAAGAGGTCCCCCCGGCAGAAGGTTCTCATCATGATCTTCAGCATCGTGCTGGTCTTCTGGGCCTGCTTCCTGCCCTTTTGGATCTGGCAGCTGGTGCGGCTCTACAGCAGCTCCCTGCAGCTCACCACCCAAACCCAAAAGTGCATTAACTACCTGGTGACCTGCCTGACCTACAGCAACAGCTGCATCAACCCCTTCCTCTACACCCTGCTCACCAAAAACTACCGGGAGTACCTGCGCAACAGGCACCGCAACTTCTACAGGTTCACGTCCTCCTTCCGCAAGAGGGGCTCCAACCTGCAGTGCTCCTGGGGACGCTCCATGTCCTCCAGCAACCAGTACGACTACAGCTCCGAGGCCCTGGGCATGGCCACGCTGAAGGACAAGTGAGGAAGAGGAGGCGCTCCGGACACACCAGGACCAGCACAGCGTCCGGCCAAGGTAGGGCTTTGGGACCCCTTAGCCCTGAAGGGTTCTAAAAACTCGTTTCCGGTGCTCTCTCTAGCGAGGGGCGAGAAGTTGCATGAACCCAAGCACTGTGAGACGAGTCGGAATTTCCATCTGGCCGAGGGCTGTCGGGGGGGTCCTGCCGGGAGCCAGCAGCCATTTGGGACAAATCCTGCAGGGTTTGGGTGCAGAAGATGAGGTGGATGCTTTGTTCGGTTCCGCCGTGAACTGTTTTCACGCTTGGCTGAGTTTTGGCTCCGGCTCCGCGCACGGTTCCTCCCGTGGGGTCTCTCGGTGCTGTCTTCAGGCTACAGCTGGGTCAGAGCTGCACAACCCTGAAATTGGCCCAGTGTCACTGCATTGAGCTGCCAGCCTTGGGTTTGCCCTGTGTATTGTCATTGTCTGTTTCTGGAGTGTGTAAAGAGACCTTTAAGGCTCTTTTCCCATTTCCTGTTACATTACGGTGCACTTCTGTTACATCAAGCTTAAAGTCTCTATTTTAAAATTCATCGCAGCAGCACTTTGAACTCCAAGCACTCAAAAACCACAAGGTAAGCTGTCAGAAACCACAGGATTGCCTAAAAAAAAAAAAAAAACTTTCCATTTTTTAAGGTTTATACCTAAGGTGGTTCGAATTTGCCACTGATTTATTTTCTTTAAAAAGTTGATCCCATTCTTAAAAATCAACAGGGCTTGAAAAACCTGAAAATATACCTTGGAAGAAAGAAAAAAATTGCTTATATTCCTATCACTCACAGACCTGAGGCTCTAAGAAAAATGTCTGAATCCTATATCATGAAACTCATCAAAAAAGAGACAAATTTTTTTCATGACATTTGATCAAAATCATTTTGCCTCAATGTATTCTGCTCATTTTCTCCCTGCTTGGCATCTCACAGTAAACCTTCACCACAGATCCTGGAGATGCCTGTAAGCATTTCGACAATTGTAAAATGTCAGTTTGTAAATAAATGCTGTTTAAAAATGGACCATCGTCAGGTTTGCCCTCGCCTGGTCTCTTCACCCAGCTCAGGGGGGTGTATTTATCAGGGCAGATGCTGCAGTTTGCAGCTGTGGGGATGAAGTTGGGTTCAATATCCCTCTTCCTTGTTCTGGGACAGACTCTGGGGATAAGGAAAGCACAATCCGAGTTGCATAAACTCTTGTCAGCAGCTGGTGATGCCCAGGGACTTCTGAAGCAGCAGCAGTGTGAGGAAGTGTCATTTCCACTTTTTTATTGCTTCCTCCAACCCCATGTGCCTGAGCAGAGTCCCGCTCCAGCCCTGCACAGTCCCGTGTCCTTGGGTGATCCTCTCTGTCCCGTGCCAGACTTTGGGGTGGTTTGTGCTAAAGCAGAGACACGAAGAGCCAGCACCACAGGCAGGGACTGGGAGCAGGGAACAGGCACAGACACACGCTGGATTTTATGCACTCAGCTGACAGAAAAATAAACCCTTCAGGGCACAAGTTGGATGAAAGTGTTTCTGTGGCCAGAGTCAGGCATTCTCTTGGGATGCTTTTTGGGGAACAGGGGAATAAGTAACTTACCTTGCCCATATTACTTTTAACCACGGGACTGTCTTTGAAACACTGGTGATCACTTTGAGGCATTCCAGTTCTACAGACAACCAAGCTGGGCATCAGCAATAGTCCTAGTGCTGCCCATTCCTTATGGAATAGGGGGACTAACACACAGTTCATGTTGGGAATTGGCAGGGAGAGCAGGACTTGGCAGTTTTTCAGAACAACTTTTCAGAAACGAATTAATGTTTTAATGATTAGTTCTAAAGTTATTGTTACTTTTCCTTTGGTTCCCATTTCTGAGGCTGGAAGTCACTCCCATATAAGAATTAAAAAAGATAAGACTGAACTCGGAAGGGAAGGCTGAGTGGGAAGGCTGGGGTATGAACGTCACGTGCAGGGTTTGTCTGGACAGATGTCCTGGCAGACCCAGGCATGGCTGCATCCCTCGAGCTGGATAGGGATCAAAAAAAGTTTTAGGGAATTTGTTTTCTGCTTTTAAAAAAAAAAAAAAGTTAAAAAGCCAAACAGCCTAAAAACATAATTATTAATAAGAAGGGGAAGCTGAAAAGGAGTTCTGCATAGAAAAAAAAGGGGTGAAAATGCAGAGCAGATGAGATCTTCAGTTGTAACCTAATGTGGGGATAAGCAAACAGAAGGGGTTGATTTGGGATACACTTCCCAAGACACCTCTCAGTCCCCAGAAGGGATTCTGTTGCTTTGCTCAGTGTCACCAACAGTGTGTAGTGGATGTGCTTTCTGTGCCTCATGGTGAGAGCATTAAACATCAAAGTGCTGATGGAAGAACATCCAGATGAAAGGCAAAATACTGGATATTTCAAAAAAACTGTGCCCAGGTCAAAGAAGGTGACTCTCCCCCTCTACTCCACTCTGGTGAAATCCCTTGAGCAGCTGCATCAAGATTGGGGGTCCCAAAAGTAGAAGGACGTGGAGCTGCTGGGGAGAGGCCACAGGGGGTCACGGAGATGCTCCAGGGTCTGGAGTTCCTCTGCTCTGGAGCCAGGCTGGGAGAGCTGGGGGTGTTCACCTGGAGAAGAGAAGCTCCAGGGAGACCTCAGAGCCCCTTCCAGTGCCTAAAGGGGCTCCAGGAGAGCTGGGGAGGGACTTGTGACACAGGATGGAGCGACAGGACAAGGGGGAATGGCTTCCCACTGCCACAGGGCAGGGTTAGATGGGATTGTGGGGAGAAGTTCTTCCCTTTGAAGGTGGTGAGGCCCTGGCACAGGTTCCCCAGAGAAGCTGTCACTGCCCCATCCCTGGAAGTGTCCAAGGCCAGGTTGAACAGGGCTTGGAGCAACCTGGCCCAGTGGAAGGTGTCCCTGCCCATGGCAGGGGGTTGTAATGGGATGATCCTCAAGGTCCCTTCCAACCCAAACCATTCTGTGACTCTCTTATATTTGTCACTCCTCAGGTTTTTCAGCCAGGATGTGCTTCAACCCAGCCCCATCCCAGCACTGCTCCTCCCTCCCATCAGGCTCTGATAACCCATCCAAGGTTACTCCAAGCAGAGAACCAGGAAATTGCATGATGCCCACGCAGCACCTCAGGAGAGGCTGTTTCACACACAGAAGGGCCCAGCAGGCAGCAGCTGCTGCTGTGAGTGCTCAGTGACATCTCCTCAGGGCACAGGGAGCACCTCACGGCGCAGACCTGCACCAACACCGCTCCTCGGGAGCCTCTCGTAGTCCCGGGGAGCAGAGCTCCATTTAAAAGATGAATTACACAAACAACATCCCTTCAACTGTCCCATCAGAGCAGTTAAACTGCCAAAAGGCAGTAGGTTTGATCCATTTCATAAATACCCTGCAGGAGCAGATGTTTTAGCTGAGTTCTTCTTGTCTGTAACTGGGCAAGGCTTGGCTCCTCTTGGTGTGCTCATGTTTTGGGATGAGGAGACTCTTCGTGAACCTTCCTTTAAGAGCAAAACCAAATTAATCTGGTAGCTCACTTGGGAAGGGGATTGCTGCTGCCTGTCTAGAGCACAGAGTCCTGTCTGGGGCTGACACAACCTTTAGGTGACCTGTGAGGGGTAGCTTTAGCTGCTCTCACCCAGAGGATTTTGGGAAGGGTGTTGGTTTGGGGTTGGGATCTGAGCATTCCTGAGCATTCCCTGTGTGCAGGCCGTGC
Source organism: Ptilonorhynchus violaceus (assembly GCA_013397565.1). Taxonomy (NCBI): domain Eukaryota; kingdom Metazoa; phylum Chordata; class Aves; order Passeriformes; family Ptilonorhynchidae; genus Ptilonorhynchus; species Ptilonorhynchus violaceus. The sequence goes on from VZRJ01006073.1 coordinate 170,989, forward strand.
AAACCTGCTGTAAGGCTGTTTCCTACATGAGGGAGTTATTACCTGTCCTCAGCACTGAAAAGGATTCCCAAAGTCATGAGATGAAAAACATCTTGTGCCCACAACCACAGAGGTTACAGAAATGTCTGACAATTGAGATACTCACATAACCTGAATCTGGATGATGGGACTTTGCAAATTCTCTGATTTGTGTCACTTTAGGTAAATCTGAAGCATCTCAGGCCGGGGCTGAGTAACAACAGGGAAGTCAGCCAGGCTGTACCTGAACATGTGGAGTTCCTTGAAAAAAAATTTTACTTTGGCTATTCTGCATACCAGGAAATCAAACTCTGTGTACCCTGGGGTCATTTGTCATACCTAAATCATTGTAATCTTGTGGTTCTTAATGCTTTGGGTGTTTTTTATTACAAATGAAATGTTGCTGCAGGTTCAGTGACACAGCTACTTCTTCAGCAACATGACAAATGGGAATTTTAGGAAAGGCAACAGCCTTTTCCTTCTTGGGCCAGAGGTTGTCACTGCAAAACTCCATACATGCTTTACAGAAAATAGTTTAATCACTAGAGAGTATTTTCCAACTCCCCTTAAGATTTAGGGGCTTATAACAAAAAAACCCAACCCAAACTGTGAAAGAAGATCAGTTTCATCCTGAGTGCTCTCTCCTGCCTTTAATCTCAGGTGGGATCTGCTGCAGCAATGGCAATTTTCCCACTTTCACCTGAAAAGACAAAAGACCAGCCCTTTTTGGGGCAAGTGAGAAGGGTTGTTTGCACCAGACACAGGAGAATCCATCTGAACCTTACGGACTTTTTGCAGCCTTTACCTTCAGTCACACTTTTAAAATCATCTTTCTGTCCACTTTTTAAAACAAAATTTGCAATAAATGCTCAAAAGCCCCACATTACAATTCCATCACGAGTGAAAGCAAATCATTAACTTTCTAACTCCTAGTTCAGCAGTCACTTGTGGTGTTTAGGGTGTGAGGGAATACCAGGGAAGCTGGCGAGAGGGGACTTAAAGAGCATTTTGTACCTTGAGCTGCAAGGTGCACAGTTGGACTAACTGTGGAGAACGGGCAGGATGACAGAGTTAATAATCTATTGTAATCTATTATAATGTATTCATAATCTATTATAATCTATTCATAATCACCAGCGTGATGAGAGAAAGCACATAAACCTCATATCAGAGCCCAGCCCTCAAACCGTGGGCACAGATAATGCAGAACTTCAAAAATCCTCAGAGCAGCCCCAGAAAGTCAGGAAGCTTTGCTGGGAAATTTCTCCGGTCCGAGGACACTCGGCTTTTCCGTCGCATGTCGGAGTCCCTCTGGTGGCAGCAACAAATTCCCATCCCCAGGGCTCGGGAAGAAAATCTTGCTTTTTGTTTCCGGCTTTAAAACAGAGCGGTTGCCCCAAATCAAGGCACGATGCAACTGCAGAAAAGCATTTAATACCTTTAAAGTGAATGTTACCACGGCGTCTGCAAGGGGGAAGTCTGTTGAGAAGAGAAAATCCTACTTCCAGGAGTTAACTTTCCTCTCCCACGTTTCTTCCTTTGCCAAAGCCAGACTTTATTGCTGTCATTTTGCACAGCATCCTCCCCGCCAGCACCCACAGAAACACCCAGAGCCGGTGACTAACTACAGCTTAGCCCAGCCGGGGTTTTTTTTTTTGCCTTCTAATATTGGGTTTTGCTGTTAGTTTCTGGTTTTTCTGGGGAATAGAGAGATGCTGAGTGAATGACTGTGGCTTAAGAGAAATATATTGCTTTGTCTTCAAAATAGTAGCCACAGCTTCAAAGGGTGTAAGTACCCTGTGAAGTTATTGTTATTACCATTATACGAGTTTTTTGCCCTTGTTTGGGAATGTATTAAAGCACAGCAGGGGGAAGGGATGTGTCAGTTGGTGGCAGAGCATTGGGAGGGGTTGGGTGGCTCAGGCTGAGCTCTGTGAAGGCAGATGGAGAAAATCACTCCCACTCGCTCAGCCAAACCTCTGGGATGCAACAAGCTTCTGTCAGACACCCAGCACTGAAAAAAGTTATTTATGTATTAATATTATATTAAATACAGGTATATTAAAATCCTAAATGGGACATGTATCAAAAGAGGGGGTTTTTAATCACAAATATTTCTGCTCAGGAATCCCACTTTCTGCCCACACTGAGTTTCTGGTGTGGCATAGATCATCTTTGGGGGAGATTAATTTCACTTTAACTAAAGTCTGAATGGTCAAAACTGAGCTTTGTGGTCTGTGGTCCCAACTGGAGCCATCTTGTCCCCAAAGAAAATATTCCCAATGGAATACACCAAAGCAAAACTGCTGCATCATTTCTCTTTGGTTCCTCACCCAATGAAAGAGAGAAATTAATCCTATAGAAATCTTCTGGCATTTGGCCTCTGCTTTTCTAGTTCTCTCCATTTATAATATAAATTTTAATTTAAATGAAACATTTTGCTAAGCACTAGGAGTACTTCTACAGTGAGAGACGGGGCGAAGAGTTAAAAAGCATTCATTAAAGCATTTATTAAAGAAAGGCTGAACTTCAGCACTGTGGGAGATCCCACCCAGACCCCTCCATCAAGATACCTGGAGGAAAAGGAGTAAATAAAAGTCTGTTCACAATCCAATCAAACCACCAGCAGTATCAGCCATGCTTGGCAGAGGAAACAGTTCTAAAACCAGAGCTGTGCTAATGCTGGAGGAGCAAAATCTGCCAAGTTTGTTCCAGCTTGTTTTGGCCAATCTCTCTCTGAGATGCTGTTAGTCTTTCCTTGTGCCTTCCCGTTAGGATCTCGAATTCAGCTCCTGAATTCTTAACTAGAACCAAACATGATTCCATCCAAACAAAGCAAGGGAGATTCCTGAAGCTAAATGTGCTGTGTCCATAAACACAGCCCGTTAGAGACAGTTACCCCTTCATCTGTGTGCTCCTGCACACCAGGGCCGTCCGTCAAACCCACAGCCTTCTACCTCTGTTCTTCTTTTAAATATCAGCTTGACATTTGAGAAGCACAAGGCTGGCTCTTGCAAGAAGCCTCCCAGGAAAAGGCACTACAGAGCAATTATTTTCGGTTACATTGAGCCTATCTTTCAAAAATCTGAAAGAATGGGGAAGGTGAATTAACTGCGATGGAGGAATGCTAAAAGGGGAGAGGCAGCAGCACCCTTGACACGTGTAGAGAGGGTACCTAAACCTCCTGGGAGATGCAGGTCCCACCAGACAAGCTGGGCACGGCAGGAGGCGGCAGCAGCTCCTGTGCCAGGCTCCCTTTGGGGAGCGTGGGCTGGCAGCCAGCTCCCAGCATTGCACCACTCCAAATCCCAATAACCCCACAGGTTTAAAATTGAGTTTCTGCTTTTTCTTCATAATAGTTTTTTTCTTTCATTTAACATTTTACAGAAATGGCATTATTATACAATCAGCTGGAGCTCTGGTTACCTCCAGGCACCACATTTTGAAAGCAGCTGTCTGTCCCTGGGCAGTGTCCAGATTTAGGGTTGGTAGCAGGAACACACAAGGACTCTGCAGCCCCTGTGCCGTGCCCTGCAGTCAAGTGCATAAATTTATCTTCCTTCACATCAGCTGCTGCTGGGGACTCAGAGGCCTCTACCCTGCAAGCATTTGTGCTGGTGATAACTCAGGCTTAGAACAAGACAGTGAATGAAATCCAGGGGAGATTTACAAGGGTTTGATGCTGGAGCTGCTTGTCAAGGCAGCACTCAGCAGTGCTGGAGCCGAGCAGAGGCATTCACTGCAAGGGAGGGAGCTCAGAAGTCCTGGCTCCTGCTAGAAAATCACCTCAGGGAAGTCACTTGGTCTTGTGCTGCTGTTCATTAAGTGGCTAGAAAACAGCACTGCTATGTCCAGTGTGTGTGGAGGTGTTTGAAGGTGTCACTGTTGTGTGTGACAGGTTTGGGGTCGTTGGATGAGAGATGCTGCGTGTGGAAGGGGAAAGGTCTCCTTGTAGGGATAACTTAGGGCTCAGGGGAGCTATTCATGGTCAGACAGAGGAAATATTTGTGCACCAGAACTTCTCTGGGTTTGGTTTATGGCAGCTGGTCCATGAAGGTGGTCCTTCACCCCCAGCCTTGGCTGCTGTGCCTGGCTGGGATCACGGCTGAAAGAGCCTCCTGATGAAAGAATCATCATTTCAGGGCATCAGTGCCCTCTCTAAAGCCCCTCCTCGGGGGAGAAACAACAACAGGAGATACGATGGGGAAGCAAAATCTCTTCTTTACCTCTTGGGAGCCTCTTCCCCACGTTATGGGCTGGGAGCACTGGGATCAGGGGAGGCAAAGGCAGAGCTTGTGCCTCAGCCTGCTCTTGGAGCACGCTGTCCGTGCAGAGGAGGCTGGATAGAAAGAATTATCCCAACACTCATTACCCACTGCTAAACACAACAGAACTTCCCTGTCAATTTTGCTGCTGGCATCTTTTTAGAATGATTAAATCTGTCGAGGAACCTCTGCCTGCCTGAGGCACGGCACAATTAATTCCCAACAACAGCAGCAGAGGAAATAACAACTGAGTAACTTTCCTTGCCTGCTTTCATGTGTTTGTTTTTTTTAATACAAAGGCAAGTTTATTATGGAAAACGTCCCTCAAACATCAAAGCACTGCCTCAATCCTTGCAGCAGCTTCTTTTAGGTCAGATGAGAAAATGAAGCCCCACATCCTACAGTGCCCAGTGTTAGAGGAAAGGCTCCTTGCAGGTCTTGTTTAAGTGGGGCAGGACACAGTGGAGGGATGGGAACAGGGCTGAAGCATCACTTGGGCTTTTACCTCCATCCAGGTAAGAGAATATTTTCTCTCCTAAGCATTGTGTGCTCTGGGCTATTCAGTATCTATCTCTGCTATTCAGGAAAAAAAAAAAGTAAGAACTTGTGGGTTTAGTCCAATAAAAGACAAGAAAAAGCTTTAAACCTTTAACTTCATGGTATGGGGAAAGTGTTTGTGTCCCCTGATTGCAGTTCCTGCGTTCACAGTCCCTGAGGGGCCCGTGGAAGCAGGATGAGGGATCTCAGGTGTGGGGACAAGGGCGTGGACAGCCCCGCTCCCTGCAAGATGCAGAAGTGAAGGAGTTGCTGTGTCACGCTGAGTCACTCATTAATGACAGCGCAGGGAAACGGCTTCAGCCTGAGAGGAGCCTGAGGAAGGCAACGCTCCATCACCTCCATGCTGGAGGTGGGAATAAGGCTTTACCCCTGGAGTGGGAATAGCAGGGGGGAGATGGGCACAGAGGTGGTGCCCGGGCACCGCCTGACACTCATGGCCTGGTGAAATCTCAGCTCCTGTCAGCAGCTCAGGGCACAGCCAGCCCCTGCTCTGACAGCCACATGCCCGTCCCAGACGCAGCCAGGCCCCAGTCCCCCTGCCCTCCTGCCCTGTGCTCACAAACCTGGCCTGTACAGGAGCCTCCAAAGCCCACTGCCAACACTGAACCCTCCCAGGGCAGGGCGAGGGCTCACAGAGGCAGCGTGGGGCAGCAGGGATGGGATGTCCCTGCCCCTCTGGTTGTGTCAGGGCACAGAAGGATACAGAGAAGCTCGCTGGCACGAGCATGGTACCTTAGAGCTCGAAAAACCCCATCAAAACAGCATCTTAATACACATTTTTGTCTTCTGTCACATCCTGCAGTAAATGTTTATCTCAGGAGAGCTCCGTGTTTGAGACAGTCTGTGGAGGGTCTGTGTGTAATTACAGACCCCATCCCAGGGCCTGCCTTAACAATGTGCATTCCCATTGCTCACCAAAGATGGAATCTTTGCCTGTGTTTGGAAGAGCTTGAACAGAAGGATCGTGGATCAAACGTGACTGTTTAGGTTACATGTTCAGCAGGAACGTGCTTGGTTTTACCATGTTGCTGTCTTTGCTGTTCTTACTTTAACCTTATGATTTTTTTTTTCCTGTCCCTGAATGTTCTGCCTCTTCTTTGTGTTATGTTTCCTCCTCAGCAATAAGCTGGAGCCTCTCCTGGGGACTCTGCTTCCACCCTGGTTTTGCTCCATGGCTAAAACCACCACCCACCACACTGATACCCTAGTGAGAGTTTCAGGGCTTTGGGGACATTTCTTCCCTCTTGGGTTTCAGAGCTGTTCCAGGTTGCCCACAGACAAGCCAAAAGTCTTTATTGATTTCCACAACCTAATCAGAAGGGGGCACATTCCTGCAAGTGTGACTCTATAAGCAAATCCTTCAACTCCAGTAGAGAAGTTATGTCTGCACAGCCAGGAGGAGGATTTAACAACCTTTTCCATTACTGGTGCTCCACCCTCCACCTCCTCTGTCCCCTCATTGAGGCTGGTACATCTGTTTGTGCAGTTTTGTCATTTTGAAGGATTAAGTCATTTTACTTTATAGGGTTGAGGGGGTTTTTTTTCCCCCAATCAAGACAACAGTAATTATTTCTTGTCCTGATCAGGTTCCTTGCCCACCCCCAGGCAGCTGAACTGATACAACTGATGGGTGTGAAAAGAAGTGCTTATGAAACATCTTCAAATCTCTTTTAAAAACCATTTTAAAACGATTCAGCGCTCTTGAGCTTGTTCTTGTTTAACACATCAGTTAAACTCAGGCCAGTAAATGGTCAAATTGACAATCCAAACCACTTTTACCCCACTGCAACTAAAAAAAATCTTGTGTTCTCAGAGGGCTTGGGTTTCCCTTCTGCTTCCTCCTTTCTGGTCAGTGAGCAAGGCAGTGCCTTCCCCCTCTAGAGATGCACACGAGGCCCCAGGGAGGCTCTGCAAAGCCTGGTGAGGCAGAATAACCATGAGGAACATTTATATCCCTGCCAGAGCACCCGTGAAAACAGAGTTCTGCAGCTCCAACCCTCATCATCTTTATGATGGATGTTCAGTCTGGGAGGGACACTGAGGGACTCAGCGTGGGGAGCAACTTTCCTCGCAGTGCCTCAGAACCTGTGGGGGCTTTTTCCTGTTCAATTTTCAATTATTTGACTCACACTCGATGGACTTCATTTCCCAGCACATTAACAGCTGGTGGGTTCCAAGGCTGCAGTTGGCAAGGAATGGAGATTAATTACTTGCTGAGCTCACTATAATTGTTCAGTTATTGAATAAGCTGGAAAGGCAAGCAGGAGGAATATTTGGTTAATTAAGAGCTCATTTAATCACTGCTAAATTTAGCCTTCCAAAACAGTTCTCCACCTTCCCTGGGTTTGGAAACCTTTGCCATGGCTTTGGTCCTTGTTCCCTCCCAGCTCAGACCCTCCCACATTTGGCTCCAGGTGCACTGAGATCTCTCTGAAGCTGCCATCAGTCTCCAGCAAGGTGTTTCATTAGAAACAACTCACCTGGAACTGCTCCGGTACTTCTGAGACCAAATTCTCATCCCAATGAAAGAAAACCTGACACTACAGACAGAACAGCAAAATCTGAGCATTTAACAGAGCCCAGGCAGTGTGAGCAGGACAAAATCTTTTGAGCCCTTGATGTTTTTTGAGTTGCTGCTGGCCCAACACATTTGCTGGGCACGTGTTTGAGGGTTTTGATAATTTAAGGCTTAGAAAGGAGGGTTAGCACCCAGAGGATGCTTTCTGGAGCCTGGACTGACTTCCAGGAGCTATGGGGTGTTTACAGCACACTGTCCTGTCTTTACTGTTGCCCCAAGAAAATCAAGTGTCTGAATTCAGGCAGGCTTGTAACTGAAAGGGTTGTGTTTGAGGACTTTTGAAGGATGGACTTAAATGGGAGGCAGCATTTCACTCAAGATGAGTACAACTTCCTTTTAAACAAGGAGTTAGTAGATTTTCAAGAATTATTTTGCTTTGGGCTTGTTGTTTAAGTGCTTTTATGCTTTGTTCTAGATTATTTGCATCCATTATATTCTTCATCCATAGGCAGTGGGGTGTTACTACTGCAGCCCAAGGGATGTGGCCATCAGCTGGCACATGCCAATGGAAAAGGGAGCCTCCTCCCAGCATGGCAGTCAATGGCAGATGTTCAGAAAAGGGAGAAAAGGGAAAGCAAAGCCCTGAAACCCTTACTGCCCACAGGCAGATTTATCTCCTTTGCACTTCCAAAGTGACAAATGGTTCAAAGCCTCCAAGAGGTCGTGGCTCCTCTGATCCTGTCTGTAGTAGGAAGGAAAGAAGAGTCTGTTCTGAACCTCATCCTTCCCAGCACACTTCAGAATAAAGTAAACTTATTTTTTCTGTAAGGGAGAAGACATTAGAACAAGCCAGATCTTGTATTTCTGGCAACAGACCGGTCTTTTACAAAGGCATCCTTGAACTTCTTCTATTTTGCTTTCAGTTCAAATGCTGCAAAAAAAAAGGAAAGTGATTTTTAAACAGGTTTTGCAGGGCAAACTCTGTAAGGTAAATGCTGCAGAACAGAAGATTCATCAAAGCAGGTTGTTTTTAAAAGCTGACAACCTTGACAGCCTCCTTGCAGCAGCACAGAGCCACATCAGTTCTGCTGTTACCCATGGTTACAAAATTGGTGAATGAAATGAAATGGAATCCAAACCTGTCCAGAGTTGTAACTCTCACACAGGCAAGACAAACGACCTGGAATTATAACTCCTGGAGTACTCCACTGGCTCCTTAATTCAATATTTGGTCAAACTGCTCTAAATTAGCAGAGCTCGTCCATTCTGGGTCTGGGCTGCTGAGGAGATGAGGAAGCCCTGGTAGGATCTAGCTGATTTTAAATATCCTTTTTTTTTTTTTTAACAAGAGGACAAAGCATAAAGCAGATATCCAAGAGACCCTGTGATTTCAAGGAGAGAAGTGTTATGGGATAGTCTCTCCTTGCCCTGAAGAAAAAAAAATCAAGTTAAAGTATGGGCTAGAATTAGTGTTTTCTCTTCAGTCAGTAATTTCTTCTAGATTAATAAGGCAGAGGCAGCTCCTTTAGCAAAACAATTAAACAGTACCTCAATAAAGCAGCTGCCTTACACCAGGCAAGTGACTTCCCACCAGATTCCTGTGGATGGAGGCCACTGAGGTACCCACACTCTGTTCCCATTTTCTGCTGCATTTTGGAGGTCCTGTGCTGGGAAGAGGATGACAGCAGTGCTGTCAGGATCCTTTCCTCCTGCTAAGTGTCCCTGTCAAAGCATCTTTCCACAGCACACCAGGACAGCGTGAATTACTTGTTTTCCCCTCAGCCTCCTTTCCTTACCCAAGAAGCTACAAAAAGTCAACAACTACAGAGTCCTGTCAGCAGAGGGGGGCTGGAGAAGTGCTGCAGACCCCTCTCAACCCTCAGTACGAGGTGAAATGTCTCTGAACAGCTCTTTCAGTCTCTGCTTGTGAAGGGATCCCACCCTCTGCTGAAGTCCCTGGGACTGCAGTTGCTTTTACCTTTCCCCATCCTGTGTATCTATGTGATACCAATCCCTACCAAGTGTCCTTTGGGATGTCAGACCTTGCCATTCAGCACTCAGTGGTACCCACATTTAGCATTTGCTCCTTCCCAGCACCTGTTCAGCAGCAGCAGTTCTCACCCTTCCCACCACCTGCAATGTCTTGCCACATCCTACAAAAAGCCCAAATATCTCCCAATCCCCCCATAGGGACTTTTCTGCTGCCACCACCTCCCTGGAGTGTCCAGATGTGTCCTTCCCACCCCAGCCTTTTGGATTTGGAGCCGGAGCAAACCCTCCAGCCCTCACCAGCCTCCAAAGCTCCTCTTGGGGTGGTCCCACCACCCACCTCGTGCAGGGCCGGGGGACACGAAGGTTTTCCTGGCTGGAGTGGGTGCAGTCAGAATTCTTGTAAGCACCAGTTTTACTGTCTCTTCCCAACATAAACTGGACAAATTGATGGAGTCCTGGCCCCGAGGATAAACACCATCTCCAGTGTTTAGAGTAGCTGTCTCCAGAGAGGAGATAGGGCGGCCGAGCTGACACCCGGGAGCTCCCGTGGGACACGGGGGGTTCTGCAGGGTGGTGGCACCTCCCTGGCAGGAACCTTCCCCTGCCCTCAGATGTGAACAGGCACAGTCCCCAGGGAGGAGAAAGACCAGGAAAACCTCAAGGATCATCATAACCATCTGAAACTTATTTTGCAGCAATACAGAGGATGAGCAACCAGCACCTGAGGCACTTGCACATGTTTGTGCCAAGGGCTGGCTTCAGCCTGTGCCCAGTAACGAGGGAGGTCCTGGTTCCAATGCACCAATGTTGCAAAATGCTCCATTTTATGCAGTTTTCATCTTTCAGATCAGTTTCAGCTTTTTAGCTGTTTAGGAATGGTAAATCCTCATGTGGTTAGGAAGCATTCTTGGCTATTGTCTCTAAAAAGCACTTCAGTATTTACAGTCAGGCTTGTACTTTCGAAGGAGACTGAGATTAGATAAGCTCATTAAGCCAAGCATTCTTTCCACACCTGTGTTCTTCCCAGCAAAATAATAATTTTTCAATTTCAAGGCTGTTAATTTAGAGACAGATTTTACTCGTTGCACTGATGCAAACCTGAACCCGTGGCATGCTCCGTGACTAAAGCTGGCTCAGACGTACACAGGCTGTCCTCCCCTTCCAGGGCCTTGAACACAACTGGAAAATCTGTGTCTCCTAAGTGCTGCAGTCTGGTGCAGCTGGACTGCTCAGAATGCATTCAGCAAGCAGATGTTGCTATAAGAGAACTAAAACCTTATTAATTTAAAATATTTGGAATATCCTTTGTCTCCTCTGTAGTACAAACAAGCCTTCACCAGCTCTTAGGAGGAAGCTGTGGATGTCTGGAGCAGGCAGTGGTTGAACCTTTTCCCAGTTCATATCCATCCCCTGCACATCCATCCACAGCCAGAAGGAAATAAAACCAAGTGTCACTAACCCTGTTCAGCTGATGGGCAGGGGACAGGCAGACAATTGCATCTGCTTTTTAAGTTAATTGATCCACTGACTCATTCACTCCATTTCATTCATTAAAAACAAGGCTTTAAGCCTCAAAGATTTCTGGTTTTTCTCAATTCTGTCATATGATCTAACAAGAGGCTGCTGCTGTTCCTAATGACCTTGTCGTGTTTGTAAATGTAATACAGAAACCCTTATCAGTGCACCACAGTTACAGAATTATTACACCTCCCATTCCAGGGGAGCTGGGCCATCAAACACCTTCACTTCTGCCTTGCCCACATCCTGCAAATCACAAACCCGGCCTGACCAGAGGACAGAATCATTAATTTAAACCTGAACATCTCAGAAATATCTCCCCGTAAACCTATGGAAAGGCTTTTGATTACTGCCCTTCTGTGCATGCTTTATGGCTGAAGTATTTCATTTAAGGAGAATGATTAGGAAGAGGACAAGTTTTAGCAGTCTGCTATGTAAAAAATTAGCAACAGAGTCAAAACGTGTCCAACTTGTATTGGAAGCGATCGTTTTAGCAGCACGATGGAACTCAGTGACTCGCAGCCATCTGCAGGGGCTAAAAGCATCTAGAGAACAAAGTCAAGAGGTCTCAGGTTCCAGATGTCCAGAGGAAAAGGCTCCGAGGCTGCGGGCAGGCAGCTGAGGGGATGGAAGGCTTTAGGGCACCTCTGAATGGGACAGGAGGGAGTGCTCGTCACCTCCCGAGCTGTGCCGGCAGCAGGATGCTCCCTGCTCCAGGAGAGAACAGCCTCCCTGGGAAAGCCACTGGCATTTGTCTTGTGCTGCTGCTGGGACAGAGAAATGAGATTTTTCCCGCACGTGGTCTGAGTGGATCAGGGTCTCCATCAAAATGTGTACCTAGAAAGGGAAAATGAGCAGGGAGAGGAGTGGGTTTCCATGTACTGGGCAAGCTTGTAGAAGCAGAGTAGAACCAGGTGCATATTCCTTGCTCCTCAACTAAAGGGTTAACAAATCAGTAAAACTTTGGTTTTTCTTACAGTTCCAAAAGCCACAAATTTTTCAAACCCTTTTTTGTTTTCCAAGGGGAAATTTTCTGTACACATCTGTGTATTTATTAATTGAATTTTAATGTCTTCTTGGATTATTTCTTATTTACAGGTCTGAATTCTGCCCAGTTCCAGAAAAGGTGCAATAGACAAAAGCTGTGCATGGAGAACACCATCACTTTAAAAAATGCCCATTTGATACCCAAGATACATGCAGAAGAAAGCTTAATTCATCATTTCTTAAATAGGTGGATGTAGCATCACTTAACTTATTTTAGCATACTCACTGTTCATTATTAATTCAAACAGAGGATGGACAGGATAAATAGCTGAAGTAAATGCTTATCAAGAGGTCCTGTTGAAAGTTTTATAAAAGGTTTTAACAGCAAGAGCTTTGCTGCCTGAAAGCTCTCAGTTTCCAGTTGTCTGATCTTCTAATGAAACAATGAAGCAGAGTGAGGAGGAGGAGAAAATGTCAGTTCAAATTGACACAGACATGTCAGTGTGGGAGAAATCTCCTGTAGCTGCTCTCTGCCTAACACCATCTTAAATTTAACTTACCCCTCTGCTTGACTGGCTTCTGTTGCATTGCTTTTTTCCTACTAGGAAAAGGCAGTTTATTTTGATCATATTCATCCCTGTGGAAAGGAATGACTCCCAGATTAATTCCTATTTTCCTTTCAAATAAAGAAACAAAGAAAACACACATTTATGGCCCACGGTGAAGTAGAAATAATCCAAGTGCAAGATCACTTCTCATTTCTTTTGTGTTGAGAAAGACTAAATGGGCTGAGAGCTTGTCTTATTTCACAGCAGCCTTTCAAGTTTTGAATTACCTGCTAAAACGTGGCCTTCTTTTGATGAGGTTATTTCAGTGAACCACAATTAAAGCCCCATTATGCAGGGAGGACTCCCAGAACACGTCTCCTCTTCAGTAACATAAATCAAAAATAAACACATTTGCCTGCTAGAGGGAATGGAAGAAACCACCATCCAGAGCCAAGACATGCAGAATGACTCCATTAGGACCTGCCTTTGTTTATTCCCACAAGATTTAATGGTCTGGCTGGCAAGTTAATATGCTGAGGAGGTCACCTCCAAGGTAGGAATCCACCCAGAGACCTTCCCCTGGCAGTGAAAAGCCCTCTCAAAGGAAAACAGCAAGATTTTTTTCTGTGGAGTCAGCAGCAAAGTGTCCAGGCATCTACATAAACAGCTAAAAATAACTGTATAAACTGGGGAACAAGAGAGAGACAAACCCTCAAGGTGTCTGTCCAGAAAAATCATGCCTTGAGAACCTAGCTGGTGGGGTTTTTTTGTTGTTTTGTTTTGGGTTTTTTTTGGAGGGTGTTGTAAAAGAATAGGAAGGGTATTCATGTTTAAAATGAGCTTTTTTGAACACTGGAGGTCTCTTACAAGAAATGCCCGGAAACAAGTAACATCAACACTCCACAAATCTCTGCTTCTCTCTATAAATAGAATATTTCCTTCAAAAAGGTGAAGGTTTCAGTGCAGTTCCTTATGGACAATTTACCTGACCTGGAAACTCATGGATTCACCCAATCCAGACCCCTTGGACAGTCTCAGGATTATCCAGCTGTAAATCCAGATATTTTGATGGTTTTCCTTTGTTTAGATGCATCTAAGTGTTACAAAAATAAAGGAGATGGTACTTCCAGGCTGCTTTATTGATTCCAGAATAACAACTATTCAAGCAAGGCATTTCTTGTCATCCCAAAGTCTGGCCTGCTTTCTCTGGTATCTGTTTCAAAATTCCCTACTCATGGCCCATGAGATGTCATGAAAGCCAAGAATGCTCAACAGCAGGCAACACTGATCCCTACCTTGTCATTATTTCAGCTTTACAGGAAAATAGGCAAGATGGGAAAAAAATATCACTGAAATAAAGGATGTTGGTCCAAATATGGACTACGCCTGTAATGGCAGAAAAATAAGACAGTATTTGGAAAAGAAACAAATGCTGACGAATCTCAAAAATTGAGTTAGAAATTCTTCATAAAGATTAATACCCATGGGCTGAAGGGGTCAGAGGGAAAAGCCAGCTCCTCTGCAGTCCTAGCAAACCAGTCAGTGAATAAATTATGCACTCAGCTTCCATCCTCTGGTCAGTACTTGCTACAGGTCAAGGCTGAGGTGTGCTGGGACAGAGTGAGGTAGGAAATAAGTGATTTGAGGGGAGATGGACACACTCAAAGATGTGCACTTTGGAAACTGGATAGTTATTTTCTTTGCAAAAAACTCTAGTACAAGTCACCAACACTCCCAGAAGATAAAAAATGCCCCCAGATAATTTGGGAATACAATAACAATCAGAATGAGAGAGCTGATGGCAGCTTTCAGCACACATGGGGTAAAGTGAGCTTGCAGCTTCCTAAGAATGTTTACAAGAACTGAGGCAAGGCAGAGCTAAAGCTCTTCAGGATGTCCAAGGAGCCATGGACACTCACCAGAGGATTCCCCACCACTCCAGGACGGTGCCTGAGCTGGATTTTCCCAATCCATGTGTGCCAGAGCCATCTGCGGTTCAGAGAGGAAATGACTCTGCTGCTGCTCTTGGAATGTTTGCTTGGATTTCCACACAAGAGACTCAAAAGGAAAAGACAGGAGTTGGGATTTTTTTTTTTTCCCTTGGAGAAGGGGATTGGTTGTATTTATTCCTCCCCACTCAAAGAGCCCTGACCTCCAGCAGCATTTCCTGGTTTTATTCCTAGAATTTGGACAAGACCAAAATGCTGCACAAAGCTCCCCGTGAGCAGGTTAGAGAGAGCCAATTCACCTGCAAACACTCTGTGAGGGTATCTGGGTGTAGAAGGAAGGAGGAAGTCTCATGTTAAAAACAATGTCATCTTCATTACTGGGGAAAGGAAAGCTATAAAGGAGAAAATCAAGTGTACTAAGGAAAGCAACTGAAGCAACAAAACCAGATTCCCTTGGCAGCACAGTCATCATCAATGCCATTTCAGCTACATTTATTTTATCGTGCACATCATTACGTGCCTCCCAAAGAACCCAGCTGAGATGCTGACCTTAAAAACAAGTAAGACATGAAGCTAAATTTCTGCTATAAATCCAAATTAAAATCTTTTTGTAAAGAGTATCCTTGTAAACATTTCTGGACTTGAAATTCATTCAGATGGAGTGCAGAATATTTCAGGTAGATGATACGTATTCAGGAAAATCTCAGCATAAATGTACCTTTCCAAGCCTTCAATTGACTAAAAGGAAATTAAAAGCCATGATTCCACAACTGCTGACACCATGCAAATGTTACACATGAGAAATGCCAAGAAGTCCACCTAGAGTTCCTAGAATGTCACAGGGGATAAAAAATTAAAATCTAATGCATGCTACAGGACTGAAAGGTGGGTGTACACTAAAAACCTAATCTGAGCACATACCTGTTAATTTTTCAAAAGTTTCTGATATTCCACAAAACATTTGAATGGAAATGTGGTTTTAAAAATAGTACAACTTCACGGAAATTCTCAGGAGGCCTCACTCAGTCTCATTGTAGGGAGTCAAATCTGGCTTCCTCTCCTGCTGTATTTTCTATTTTACTCTCGGACTTTTCACACTCACACCAGCAGCCTTTTCCTTTCCTTACAAATAATTTCCTTTCAAAATACAAATCAGCATTCCCAGATACTTGTAAGGAGTCTGCCTTTGGGTGCAAGGCTGTAATTTTAACACCAGGACTCGGCCCCGATTCACACTGCACAAGCCCTGACCTTTCTTTACTTTGTTTTAAGCACGAGGGCTCTTTACAAAGGTCCTCACACAAGTGGGACACGTCAAGCCACGTTCTGCCACCACCACGTGCTCCATTAAGAGCACTTCCCTGCAGCACACTGGCATCACATTTATGCCACTTGAACAAATCCTGGCCTCGGAGTAATCAGAGTTCCAAGAATCGGAGTCCTGCAGTTCCCAGTAGCAACAGGCAGCCGAGCCTCAAAAAGGATAGGCATTAAAATATTTCAAATTCAGAATTATCTCTCATTATCCGGAGAGACCCTTAACAAAAAGTTACTCAGGGTATTTAAATGGCCTAAAGTAAATTAAGGCAAGGCTGTTCCTATTGATCAGTGAATTCTCCAACTTCCACTGTGCCCCAGGAACATCAGCCTTCTGCAATTACTGTCTTCCTGCTGGAGGCTACATTCAGAAACTTTTAGATTGCACTTTACCTCCTCATTTGCCATTTAAATTCTCCCTACGTCTAGACATTGCTTTTAGCAGTCTGCATATTGAAGCTTTAAATAGAAGAATCTCAGTGGCACTAAAACGTACAGCCTATCCATTTATTGTGCTTCCTTCCAAAGAAGAGCTCTCCTGCCACATACAGTGCACAATTTTCCAACAAATTGTAGGTGACAGCTTTGGTCATCCTATTCACCAGATTACTGAGGCTTAGAGACTCCAAAAGGCAAATACCAGCTTGATTTTTATTTCTGAATGTCCATCAGTTCCCAGCAGGAGATGCACCGTGTGCAGGAGACACACACAGGATCTTCAAAAGATGAAACATCAGCTGAGATTTTCCCCATGGTTTGAGATGATTTTGTTGAGCAGGATTTTATAGAGGGCAGCTCCAAAAATGCCACTTTCATTTAGTGCCACTCCAAGCTGGCATGACAGGAGTCACCAGCAAACACAGGTGCATTCATGTTTGGATTCCACTGCTCTCAGGTATTTTTGGGGACAACGCCCTACATTTAAATCTCAAGGTAGTGGCAGGAATCAAGTTCAATCCAGTAAAGCATTTGCTGGTGATCTTGGTCTGCCTTCACACAGGCTTAAAACTTGGGTGTAATGCAAATTCCTTGGAATAAACAGGCTTTAAGACAAGTATTTCAATATTAAACCCAATTGACTTTATTATTTCCTCGCATCCAGCCATTTTAACAATACTCCCTTGTTAGTACAGACAAGGAAGCCTTTTTCAGGTTTGAGAATAAAGAAATGAAATTATAGAGGACAAGTCTTGCTGGTGTGCCCAATGAGAGCCCTCACAAGTCTGAGTGTCCTCTCATCGTTCCTCTTTACATTGATCTTCAGTGTAATTTGCCCCAATATTTATTATTTCCATGAAAGGGTACATTAAAGAGTCAAAACTCTATCCATAAAATTTAAAAAAAAAAATCAAAGTATATTCCCCGATTTTCGGTGTTTCACAGAAATTATACATCCAAGTAATAAAAGATCAACATGGTTGATTCAGAATTTGATTGAGAAAAAAAATTAGGTTTTTCTACCATTTATTTATCAACTTCCTGACCCACAGAAATCTTTGATTACAGTAAAAAACCAAAGCAGTTGGCAAGATTACGCATGTGTTTGCTGCTTTATCTGTACTGCAACGCACACAGCTACTCTTGGAAGTCCCTGAAATTTATTATTCAGGGAACACCAATGGTCCTAGTTAACAGAAAAAGTCTTCATACTAAACTGGAAAAGAGAAGTCCAGAAATAGCTATTGAGAGACTTCTTGAATATTGAATTGGTAGTAATTCAATTTAAAAAAAGTTCAAGTAAGTCCCAGTAGCCAAATCCAGGTTTATTGCCCACTGATGCCCAAGCCCAGGAGAATCCATCCCTCTCAACAGAAGGTGTGTTCAAAAAAATAGCACTCACCTTGCTCAATTAACTTAGGTCAGACCTTCTACATCACATTAGTAACTGAAGAGACTAAAGAATTAAACAGGTAACAGCAGTGTGGGGAGTCAGATCAAGGCATGGCCCAAAAGATTGTTTGTACCTTTCAAACGGAAGCATTTTTAAAAAATAATAAAAGAATGAAGAGCCCACTCTCTGGGTTCTTTGTAGAGCCCACTCTCTCCTCTTTGTAGCCTTTGGGACAAGAAGAAAAAACCATTTTGAGAATGCATGAAATTTAAGACGCTCCTTAAGCCACCATTTGCAACGTTCATGGAAAAGGACACGTGAAAACAAAGTGTATTATGATGTGTTCACACAGCTGGGCAATCCTAACTGAATGTGAGGTTACAAGAGATGTCTCTCCCTTTCTCCTCTCCTCCTGCAGGGCTTCTCTCCCTCCATTTGAGCTCCCGTCCCCCCGCCCAGAGGCGTCACCCCAGGGCCGGGTCCCCGATGCCGTGCTCCGGGTTGCAGGTGAAGGAGATGGTGATGGCAAAGCGAGTGCCCCAGTGAACCTTCTCCACCCGGTGCAGGTTCTCTGATCCGGAGGTGAAGAACGACACCCGGCCTGCCAAGACAAAGGTTTGAAGCAGTGAAATGGAGTTTGGGCTCAGCTGCAGCTCTCCCTGCACGGCTTAGCTCTTGTCTCAGGCCAGGACCCGAGAGCCCCCAGGCGATCGCAAACTGCTACGAGCTTACCCTGCGCCCCGACAGCTTTTTACTGTTTAAAACACACATTCATCCTTTGTGCCACGAAGCTGGAGATGGAATTCCACCCTATCTTGGAGTTTATAAAAGGCAGGAGGAAGCCAAGAACATCAAAGCCGGTTCTTAGTTGCCGCAATTAAAAACAAAAAAGTGCAACTCTAGTGACTGTCAGCAAAGTGTGTTCATTTCCTCCCTGCTCCCCTTCTAGTCTGGGCTCTAATTTTAGACCAGAGAAGGAGGAAGCACTACAAAGGTGGCAAAAAGCCTTCAGTGACAAAACCTCAGCAGGTTTACAAGCAGCTGTGGCAGCTTATCAGCATTGTACCAAGTGTTTGCTATTGCTTTCTGTGCCTGGTCTGATCACTCACCGTTCAGTCAGGTACAAAGTCATGTATCAGCCATGTACAAACTCACTTTCCTCAGAAAGAGCCACTCCATCCGTGCATCAGCTTGGCAATTGTTTTATAGATGCAAGTGCTCACTGCTGTGCTTGCTCCTGCCCAAGCCCTGACCATCACCACCCTGCCCCGGGGCTCTGCTCAAGTGGCACCGGGTGAAATGCAGTGACTTTGATGGTGACAGCAGAGGTACACTGGCATCCCACTCGATGAGACAGCAGAATGGAGCCCTCTGCACTTCCACGTTGTTAAACTCTTCTGAGAATGTACAAGTTCAATGCTCAGCAAGTCACTCCAAACTGACGCGGCTCCGTAGGACTGCTCCAGTTCTGAGGAAGCCAGAAATGCTCACCTGCACAGCTCCTTTATCCCAAAAGCTCATGTTTTTCCCACTCAGGCTTTTCCCTCACTGTTCAAATTAAAGTTTGTTTAAAAGCTGATGCCTTCTTAAAGTCTGCACAACACCACCACCACGAACTATTCCAGCCCTTACGCCACCACCACAGCAGAAATGGGCACCAGGCACGTAGCAGGGTTTCTCTTCTAAAAGGGATCCCAAAGATCCAGAAGTTACTTTGCTTGCATACTCCTAAGCAGCACACATGGGAGATTTGGATAAAACTAGACTGGCTTTATGGACTTGGTTTATTCACTAATCCCTGAGTCCCTCTCACGTTCAGTTGCAGCTCACATTAATCCTCGTGCAGTTCAGAGGCTTTCATAACTGCCAAGCACAATTTCATACTCTTTTCTGTGCCTGTGGCTGCACATCAATAATGGGTGAAGTTATACACATGTAAAGAAGAGATCCATTTGTATGGACAGCTCATTTCCACCTCGGTGTGCTGCTTTTCTGGATCAAAGGCTAAAGGAAGGCAACATGCTCCTGTCCTGCCAGTGTTGCAGTGAACAGTGCTGCCCTCAAGGATTTCATACAAAGGCCCTGTGTCATGATTTTTTTTTCTGTTAAACCATATTTCAATGTAATTAAAGTCCTTTATTATTGATCTCTCACCTACTCACCCAAAGCTTTGCCTTAAATTGACTTTCAAGCTGTTTTGTTTGATCTCTCACCAGAAGTCGTAGTGATTCAGAGTTAGATATGGTTCTGTGTATTAAGCCAGTTAAATTGAATTTTTTTGGCTATACAGAATGTCTTTTAAGTTCTTTCTTTAATAAATATGTCTTCATATATATGGACTACAGCTTCTTGTGCATCTGGTCCCATATCCATCACCTGGGGTCTCTGGGTCACTGAACGAGGCTACAGGCAGTTTGCAAAGATGCTTTTTCCTCACTTGGGAAGAAATTCTTTTAAACTTACTTCCTTTGCAGAATTTTTGAAGCAAAAGCACACTCTTTCCACGGTCCATTATTTTTAATAGTATAAATGTTCAACAAGAGGGTAAAGAATGTTAATTCCCATCCAATCTGACAAAACCTTTAAGGGATGTATGACAATATCCTCATCCAGATGATGAGGCCATATCATTGGCACACACAAGTGCAGCATTCAGACCTTTCCCAGGGATATCTCCAGACACATATTTTGCTACCCCTATGTCTCCTGTGCTTGATTTTTGAGCAGGGGGCATGGGGTACATGATGCCCAGACGTTCTTTCCAACCCAAGTTATTCTGATTACACATAAAATGGGGCATCCACATCAATCTCAGCTTTGGCAATCACTTATATCTGCAGCTTGCCTGTTTTGCCACTGGACTCTAGGCCCCTGCAAGCTCCCATCCTTCACATGGTATTTCCCCTTCTTGGGAATTTTCCCTTTCTTGGCAGCATCCTGGCCCTTCTAGTTCAATTCACTGTCAGATTTCCTTGTAAACTCCTTGGGTCACGAGAACTTCAAGCTGAAAAAGCAAATTATGTGTTAGAGCATCTCAACCAACACCCAGTCAAGTAAGGGAATGGTAACTGTGCCCTCAGCCTCCTCCCTGGGCTGCTGCACACCAGGGAAGGGCAGGGGCCATCCCTGCCTGGGGCCAGTGCCAGGGAGGGGATGGAAAGCAGGGCTGGGGGAATGTTAAGGGTCTCACCATCACCCACTGTTCATGGCCACTGGTTGGGGGCACTGGAAATTCTGAGCTGCTGCTCAGAAGGAAATGAAGCAACTCATCTGTGTGGTTAAAGGGAAGCAGGAAGAGTTTATTTGGCACTACAGCTCTATTCAACATCTTTCATCTTCTGCACTGACAGCTTCGACTGTCTGCCTAACATTTATCAGCTCTAAATGTTACTCAGGAAAGGAGGAAAAACTGCATCTCATCTGCTGAATTGACACCCAGACAGAAGCACTGCCAGGGAAACTGCACAAACACAACTGTGTTCTCATCCTCATCATCTGTTTAAGATTAATCACTAATTCATTATCATGTAGAGTCCAAGAAAACCCATTGTATCATTAGGCAAATAAACTGGTAATAATGTTTTCTGCAATCACACATTAAAACTTATTTAACACATATACTTATTCAATTACTTACAAAGAAGCGTTCAATGGGGAGAATTTAAGCAAGTCCTTAAAGCAAACCCCACAAAAGGAAGAGGGAGTGACAGTGTCTGTGAGTGCCCTGATCTGGGGTGAAGAGAGCACCCCAGAAGAGAGGGCACAAGCTTCTCTGAACTATTCTGCTACATATATGTCAAGCACAGAAGAATAAAAAAGCCTATGGCCTAAAAATAAAACCCCAAGCTACCTGCAATGGGTACCAAAGCCTAGTTACAAACTTGTCCCAAATTTAGTTATTAGACAGAAATTACTTGCTGTTACACCATTATAATAGAAAACCTGCCTGGAGGACAGTTACCCTTCCATAGATAACAAAACAAAAAGCAAGTTCTACAGAGAAATGAGGAGCTATTTTCTATGACTTTTTGACCTGACTGCAACAGATCCTCCTTTTCCTACCACTTGTCTCTGCAATCACCTCACCAGTCCCTGGTACAATTTGTGATGAGTATTGCAAATCAGTAAGAATTGCTGTCCTACAACCCCTGAACTTTGCATGGCTGGTTCTTACTGCACCTGCTAATGCTGGCTCTATTTGTTCTTCACCAGGACTGACAGCGACTTCTGGGGATTTTTTTTAAATTATTCTCAGCTTTCAGTCGATAGTGATTTAACTTCAAGATGTGCTCCAATTTTACTGATTGGAACAAAACTAAAGCTGGGATTGCCAGAAGATTATCATGATCTAGACTGAATCTGGATGATGTGGACTGAATACAGAAGAAGATGAGACTATCTGTGTGGGGAGGGGGGGATATCCACTATTCCATGTTACAAGATGGAGTACTGAATATGTGCTTTAAACACATTTTCTCCACCTTTTGTTAATGCTGCTGTGGGACTCCTCAACCTGGAAATCTTGTTTTTCGTGTCACTGCACTTTCTGTCACTATGCTGCATTTCCTCAGCCTTTAGCAGTGAGTTCTTCAAACCTGACTTTTTAAAGAGCCCAGTAACAAAGGACACGACAGATTCCCACCACTTAACTTGGAATACTGCACTTATATTTACGATTACAGTGAGAGTCATGTGATACTGAACTACTGCAATAAAGCTACACTTATCCCAGTGAATGTGCCCACAGACCCCTGGAGCCCATTCCTGCACCATGAGAAAGCCTCGTGTGCATCCCAAAATGTTTGGTTTTCCTTACCTGAGCACAAAAGCTGATGGCCCAGGCTTTGAGCATACACTGTTTTCCCTCCTAAATGGAGAATAATCCAACTTCACAATTTCCCAAATATCTTACACCTTCAAACCAAATATTTTACACTTTTAGAAATACACATTTCTGACAGCTGTGAGAATATGCTAAGTTTGATATTCAAGGAAGAGTCACAATTCACTCTCCAATGTACAGAATTCATTTTGCCCCACAGATTATTTCTTCCAGAAACACAAAGAAGGGATTGTGACCTTTCCTTCTACTTTTGTATAATAAATGACTTGTATGAAGAACAAATTCCCTTGTAAGCTGAAAATAAGTGCAGCAAAGCTGACCTTCAAACCAAGAAATGCACATGCAAATAAGGAATAGAGAACCAGCACTGAGATTTCATTCCAACAGCAGGTTTCATCTGCACTTTATGATAAAGTGAAGTCTGTGACCTGTCTAATATTGCCAGACCCCAAATTATGAAATTTTAAATATGGTTTACACTGACAAGTTTAGCAGCAGCAGAAAGTACACCAATTTTGTGACTGAAAAAGGAATGCCTTGATGTCTACCACTTATTCTTTATCCTCCTGTATATCTTGCAGATTACTAAAACAAGTCTCAGACCAGCAAAAAGAGTTGATGCTGAAAGAGCTTCATTTTGAAGGACTTCATTCAAAATGTTGCTCTGTTTCTTGTAGTCTCCCAAACAGAGCCAACCCTGGTGCAAAGGGTGGGAAAAAATCCCAGTATGACGATTTTGGAAACATATTTCTATATATATTTAAAAGGAACAGATACTATCTTAGATCTGTTTCTTTGTCAAAAAAAAAGTGTTTTCTTTTCGAAGTCGTATTTCCTTTGGCACTAAGAATTCCCTTTCCCATGGTACAGTGAGTTTCTTGCAGCAGATGGAGGTCCTGACTGAAGTCAAAAGACTCATCACTTGTGAAGCCCATCAGGACACAAGAAAGATGTGTTCCTTCCTGCCACATTTGGTTATGAATTAGCCAAAGGTCTGTATGCTTGAACTGGTGCTGACTTTTTCATTTCTGTTAAAAAAATAATCTCAAGAGCCTCAAGGTTAATAAATTATAATTCCTTCTTAAAGCTAATGTTTGCGAACAACCAAATTAGGGGATGTTAAAGATCATCCTACAAATCAGAGAATCTTTCACTCAAATATGTGAAAGTCAGGATTTACAGACTTCTTAGGTAATCCACAAGTGATACACACTGAGGGAAGTGATAAGCAGTTTAATTTAGGCTCCACTCCTAGCAGAACAGTTCTCCCTGTCCCCAGCTGCCTGGCTAACACTGACCCTCACCATTAAAGTGCTGCAAATGCATCTGAAGCAGCAGTGGGACCTGCCCAGGCAGCACTTTCAAACACAGGACATCCCACAATGTTTTATTTTTAGCTGCTTTTTCTTGTATTTCCAATTACTGCTTTTCTGCTCTGCTGCCATCACTAACAATGCCATTCAGTTCCCCACTGACACTTGAACAAGATACTGCTCACAGAAAAAGAAACCTGCTCATTTTTGCACACAGTATCAGGTCCCCAAAATGCAGGCTAAGTGTGAGACAAGAAGATGTGCCAGGTTTTAGGACTGCAGTGGTATTAGCAATACAGAGGAGGTAAATTAGCTGTCAAGCACTAAAACGGAACCAGTGATTATGACAGTCATCTCTAAAAAAGCCTGGATCTCCTAAATGAGAAGCATGAAAGCTTATCAACATGTGGTTTTAAAAGTTGAGCTGGAGTGACAAGAGAAGCACAAAGCATCAAAAGAAGTGTAAAACAAAACAAACAAACAAAAGCCAAAAAGACAGAAGGAGAGAAAAACCACTCCAGGGGAACGTTCTGAACAGGAAAAATACATCAACTTGCACCAGCAACAGAAAACAGCCTGGGGTCATTCTCTCACACACCACATTTTATCAGCAAGAGGAAAAATAAGTGCAAATGCCTTCACATTGTGCTTCACCACTGAAGTTCTTCTTTGCTCAGAGGATGTTAGTGGTGATTGTGCACCAGAGGTTGTGACAATCACAGGAGCCCTGACAACTGTGCTTACACAGAGTTGTGTTAGAAAGGTGTAGCTGGCATAAAGATTAATTTTCTCTGCTGTCCATGAAGCACATTTGAGCTGCTCCCTATGAGCTGTGCACTGTTTTGTTTCAAAAGGTGTGTCCTGTGGCACACACTGCCCACACGACCCCCTGGCAAAGGGAACAGCAGTTAAAAAAAATAAATTCTCTACTTCATCAGCTTCCCCCTTCTTTCCCCAAAACAACATCAAGAGCAAAGACCTTGCAGCAGAAAACCTGAAAATTAACTGGATGGGGCTGAATGGAAGCAATTTCACAGTTACAGACTTTTGGAAATTAAGTCAGGGGCACGATGCACACTGCAGCCAGGCTGAGTGCCCCTGCACTGAAAGAAGCAAGCTTTCCTCACATACCTAGAATTCAGCTACGACTTCTACACCCATAAAGGCCTGTTAATCTCAGAATTGCATCTGGAAATGAAATAGTTTAATGTGTTCCCTTTCAAAATACTGGCGGCAGCATTTTGCAAAAGATGATAGTGTTGCAAAATCGTAAAAGCCCAAATAAGCAAACATACAATTCTTGATAGCAAACCCAGAATGCAGGTAATCTCAGAGTTTATCTAAACCAGCATCACTGCAGGTGAGTGGATCACTGTGATCCATAAGTCAAATACCACCCATCCCAATTTGCAGGCAGCAATAGTTCCCAAGTCAGTTCTGCTTGGGGCAACACCTGTCAGCAGACAGTTACTGAGGCTGTCTTTAAATGAGTAAATTTCCATCTTTTCTGTCTTGAATAAAAAAAGACAGAACACAGCAGGAATATAAAGTTGTCCTCTTTTTGTTTTCCTTCAGGAGTGTGGCTGCTCTTGCATTATAAAAGGTAACACTGCTGGAAGCTCAGCACTCACCCGGCAGACAGATGAGCTGAGGCTGAGCTCCTTCACTCCAGGCAACCCCAGAGTAATTCTAGTTTCAAATTACCTACCTATTAGAAAAATCTTAAACCAGCCTTAAAGGCTTTTTATTTATTTATAACTGACAGCCGTCACAATGTTCATCCCTGTCAGACCTTCTGGAAGCAGGGATGGATTTATACTCAAGTAGCCACGGTTCATTATGTTCCAGCAGGTCAGCAGAGCTGTGGCAATCAATCATCTTCACACCCAGCCCCCAGCCATTACAGGATATTAAGCCCCACCTTGAGCAGCAAATGAATTTCAGGCCAGTCTAAAATAAATTGCTTTAATTTGGATTTGCTGCAGTCACAGTTAGCTCTGCTCTTGCTGCACAGTGACCTGCTAAACTGTCAGAACTGGCTGGCTGTTCTAAGCCCTACAGCCTTCAAGGAAGTCACTTTTTGTGGCTTAACTCCAGATATTACACACTGTGGCTGTATTTGAACCTATTTCAATCTTCACTTTTTATGTCATCAACCCGAACACAGAATGCTGCATTATCCCACTTTATTCCTACTGACACAAAACACAGTCCCACACCACCTGCCAGCCCAGCCAGTTAAGAAATGGCACAACCTGCCCAACTCCCTGCAGCAAACCCGGGCTCGTACCTGCTCGGGGCTCCACTGTCTTGTTGGAATCTGCATCCATGAACACAAACCGGCCACCCCCGAAGTCTGCGCTGTAGTCGGAGAGGTAGAGCAGAGAAGTGTAGTCAAAAGAGCCATAAGTCACCTGGGGGAAAGCCAAAATTACCAAAAATTACCAAATTCTTAATTGTACCTCTGCAGAGCACAGCTAATTAAGCAGGTAGAGCTGATGGGTTTTGCTGATTTCCAAGTTTTTATGTTAATAAATGTGAAAGTGTTCATTTAATAAAGGCGTCTTTGAAAACTAAGAACATTGTTTTCTATAAATTATATATGTTTATTAGTCTATTCTATTGAGTTTACACACACACTACAAGACTAGCATGCTATGTTTATTATTTCTATTATTACAGTTTCCATAATTAGAGAAATGCTCCTATTGATTTCTATCATCCATGAGCAAAAAACAACATAGTGTCAGAAGTGCACTGTATCAAAAATACAGGATTTACACTATTCCAAGGAAATTTCACCAGGAGGTCAATAAGCAGAAGAACAGCCTCTGACTAATGATTTCCACCCATTATCTAATCATGGTTATAAGGTTTCTGGATACATCACTTTCTAGTCTTTCACCAGCTACCACACAGGAGATTCATAGTTACAGTAAATCAGACCTTCCAAGTAAACACACATTTGCTGGAGGAGCTTCTCCTCTTCTCCATACAGGTTTTGTTTAAAACCCTTCAAACATGACTTTCTAAGTCTCTGCTTCTTCTCAGCCTACAGACCAAACACCTCATTTTTAAGTATAACAAGGTGATTCTTCCTTCCTTTTAAAGTATTATTTTTGCATAATATGTATGCTGAAGTTGGAGAAGAGAAATACTATATACTAATACTCAGAGTGAAGTTATCTAAATATTTAACACTGAGTTTAGCTGATTCTGGAAATACTTCCTTTCATATCTACATATCACCAGCAATTAAAAAAATCCATGTCTGTATTCTCCAATTTCTCTGTATATGACAACTCAAAGTTCAGCATTACACTGTCAAACAGTGAAATGTGCAGCACAGTAGTACTTTATAAATGCACAGCATTTGCAGAGTGTTTTGACTGACCTGGTGACTGTTAGAGGTAGGTGCTACTTCCAAACTTAGGAATTTTCTAAATATATTCAGTTATGTTTCAAGTTACACTCATTAGTGCCAGTTAAATTTTGGCTCAAGAGCAATTGTACACATTTTTCTGTAAGGGCAGTGACTAAAGAGAACATAACAGCAGATGGAACAGGAAGACATTTTCATTCACACTCATGTTATTATTTTGACCATAAGGGCTTAAAGGAAAAAAGCCAAATCTGGGGATATGCTACCCTACACAGTCTGAATCCCAAAAATGAGAGAAATATTACAGTGACCCCCTTCTCCCTATATTTTCCCAAACCTTGGGAGCAATACAAGGCAATAAATGGGAATTAATGAGCAAGTGGTACTCCAACACCTCCAACCAGCCCTTCTCATACAAATCAGTTTTACAAAGCTGTTTTCCACTTCATGGATTCGGTGATGAAACTTCCAGCTGACTTAAGGAAGTCTCCCAGCCTGTGAAGGCATGAGCACAGTGAAGAAGTTCACTCAACTCACACTTGGAGGTTTAATGCACTAGAATTGTTTTTACCAACTCTTCAGTGCACTCTCCATCCTCTCCAAGGTGGCTTTACCAATTCTAAACTGTGAAGAGCTGACTACAAACCATTTTAGCCTAATCAAACACATCTGATTTTGATAAATGAGTAATTTGGGGAATTAAGTGTGCAAAGGAAAATTACTTTTCTGTTCCTGTCCCTATTCATTACTCACTCTCAGAAGCAGCCAGGCCTGAGAAATGCAACGCTATGGAAAGGAGGAACTAAGTTATACTCAGTTATTTAAAATGCTAGAAGTCCCCCCATGTACATAAAATAAATTTGTTACCCTGGTAATGATTTCCAGTACCAGACAGGTTAATAATTGAACCAAAAGTTCAAACTACGTGAGAAAAGCTGTCATTAACAGCAGGTGATAAACCATGCAGCCACACAGCTGCCCATCACATTTCTACAGCTCCTTGTAAACAACTCGAGAGAAAAAATGCAGATATTTCTATTCAGCCTGGTATGTCACACAGTCAGTGTGCTCTTTTTGAACACTCTTTACCCAAAAAGTCAAACACAGATAATATTTAATGACAGATGCTCATAATGATGTTTAAAGGCTATTATTATAAATAGAACTAATAGTCAGAATTAGCCAGCCGTATTTTACAATGGGTTTTTTTTGAGGGACACATTTATATGCAACTAAACAGCTGTAGGACCATGCAAGAGGTCTGCAGTTACTAAGGAGGAGATTTAGGAGAGCATCCTCTGCTTTCCATTGCAGAGAAAATTCATTTTCCAATCAGCATTGGTCTGGCATGCAGAAAAAAAGAGTCAAAACTGCTCTTTTCCTGTAAGCCTCTACCTACCTCGTGTAGATTATCACAAAACTAACCTGGATAGCTACTTCCAGTGTTCTATTTATTGGCAGTATCTATTTAGTAGAGAGCAACTCCACTATAAATCAGGTATTTGACATTTGGAAGCCTCAGTTCCAAACAAATTCCATCCAAGACGAAACTCCACATCTTAAACCAACACTCTCTTTATTTGATTTAGATGCTTATAAATTCAACAAGATTAAATGAGTCATTCGGGTGATTTCAGGGTTTCCATTCTTATGTAACTACAAACCAAATAAATTTTAGGGAAAATACCCCCAAAGCCTCAGACAGACACAATAAATCTCTACTACTTCATTATGCAGTTAAATCTTCAAGGAGATTCAGATTGAGATATAATTGCAATATACTCAGCAACACAAGGAAAAAGGCAAGAGTGCTATTCACGTGTTCCAAGAAGCCACATCTTTGTAACAACAGTGTCACTCAGTGAACTCCTTTTTCAAAGGCTTCATTTTAACTTTCTTTTGGAAAGAAGCAAGGAAAAAAATCCTGATGTCTTCTAAGAGTAACCTTCACTGTTAAATTATGCAGAAATACCTAAAGTGACTTGTTCCATTCCAAGGGGAAAACATAAATAATGATACAACACAAAAGCATCCAACAAACTGGCAAGTTTTATTGATCTTTCTTCAACTACTTAGCATTCACACTTGCTTTGGAGGCCACATAAGAACATTACTGCTCTATTCCAGGAAGCACTTCCTACCTCAGATCAATGGCAATGTATTTTTTTTTTTTCCCTTGCTTTCAACTGCAGCCTGGAAGTGCAAAAGTTTGTTGGAGAAAGTGAAATACAAGCCAGGCTGACTGCACTGAAGGCAACCTGTGAAGCTGCACAACTTCATCCTCTTTAGTCTCTGCTCAAACTACTTATGGTGATGAACAAGGTGTCTGGTAACTGCCCCAAGTGGGATAATTCTCTTCATAGACTCAGAATTATTTAGGTTGGAAAAGACCTCGAGGATCAGCAAGTCCAACCACTGTCATAAATCAGACAGCCCAATTATTCAGTATAGACACTACTAAGGTCTAGATGATGCATTCCAAGTTTAAGAGAGCACATTTGCTGCTTGTTTTGGTTTTTTGAAGCTGTGGATAGGTTAGAAAAAGCCAAGGCCAATCAACTGATGTATCTGCTCCCTGAACAGGCAGCCTGCAAGATAAATAAAACATGGGCAAAACAGAAGGATAAAAACAGCAAAGCATTCAGCCTGCTGTCCATCATGTTCAGGCACTCTCAGGATGGCAGGACAGAAAATCAGCTTCAACAAATTCCCCTCATGGAAACCTATTTGCTTTTAAATGACAAAATAACTTGCACATTATAGGAGATATTTAGGTGGAAACACTTAATTGTGAGGTTATCCAACCCCATTCATTTCCCAATGCAAAACACATGCAGAAAAGAAGAGAATACTGGCAAGCAATGCTTGTGCAGACACAAATCTCATTATAGTAATAAATCAAGAGTCTGAAATTCTAAAATATGCTTTTTAGGGTTGAAATAAAAAAGTGGAGAAAATAGGCATTAGCTGTTGAAATGTACTGCCTTCTCCTCCCTTATGGCAGTTTCTCTAAAACTGTGGAAAAACTATAAGAAACCAATTAATTTATTGCACTTCACACAACCAGAATCACTTATTTTTTTCCAAGGGTCTCTTGGAAATGAACATAACGTGTTGGAATTTCTGTGAATCCCACCAGCACGTTTTGCTCCCTACAGCCACTTCCTACGAACACCAAGCAAAATAATCTGGACTTCAAAATCATCCCTAAGACCGCTGGTCTAGATCCACTCCTATCAGTGGTTACATCACAGCTTTTTAAACCAGAAGCATACAAAACCTGGCACATTCCACCCTACAGGACTTTCTACTTTCAAACAGCAGCTCACTACCACCATAATTTTCTAAATTTAAGCTGCTTCTGCCCACATGACAAGGGCACAGGAACTCACACCAATGTTGTGAGCAACAACAGACTGGCTTTTTCCAAGAAATACTTTAAGGCAAGGAATTCTCTGTTTGATTTTTCCATGTTTCAGGTCTTAGACTTCAAGGTACACTGACCACTTACAGGCTCTAGCCCTGAGGAATAACTTGGATTTGGAAGGGGTAAGTTTTATTTGCTTCCATCTTGGGTGATCCATGACTCCAGAGTGACTCATTTATAAATCCTGAAGACATGAAATGTGGATATTGTGGTGTGGAGCTTTTTTGCTTGTTTGGGTTTTTTAACAAAAGCTTCTTCCATTGTTTGTATTCTGCTGTACTGCACAGAACCTTTGAACTCGGTGAAATTCAGAAATCAACTCAATACCAAATCATTTAAGTCCTTTGAGAAATGCAAAGTACTGAGCTACAAGCCTGCAGATAAGACTGTGCAGTTAAAAGAATGTCACAATACTTCCATTCTAAAAGGAACAAACCACCAAGTTATTGAAAGAGGGTATCAGGTACCATATCCCCATGGAAACACATAGAGTAAAAAGCTTCAATTCACATATAGTTGAAATATAAATGTTAAGCCTTTATCAAGAGGCTCAGATCAACTAACAACAGTGACCAACTGACCACTGTGAAACAGCTCCTGCTAGACCTGGCTGAAAGAGCAATTCAGGTCATTTTAATCAATGTTTCTGACAAAAGACATTCCTGAGTAGTCATTCTCACAATTTATTAATTCTAGCAAAACTAAATTAGAGAAAATAAAATTAAATGGGAGGTAGTGGCCTACGTTTCTAAAACTCACTTATCTCCCATTAGGCTCATCCCCTTAAGCACCAGTTTTCCAACCTGTCTGATGGATTGTTTAATACCAAATAATTTCAAGGTGATCTAATAACAACAGGAGACATTTGCATCCTATCTCAGCCTCCTCCTCACCTTGTCCACGTGTGGGTGCCAGTACTCATCGTGTGTGGTCTTGGCCTCCGTGCTGTTCATCCTGGAGAAGAAGGTGGGCTTGGTGAGGTACATGGAAGAGGAGCTGATACCAAACACCTCAGCAATCCTTTGTTGAATCCTCTGCCTCACATCCCTGCAAAGAGCACACACAGCACACGATGCTCAGGGACACCTCTCCTGCTGTTTCTGTGTTCTTCAGGCAGTTACTGCTCCTTCCTCAGCTGACAAATCATGGGAAACATATTTCTCTCTTGTTTTGTCTTTAAAAAAGGAGATCTACTACATTAAAAAAAAAAAGAACACAAACAAAAAAACCAGAGACCCACACCCAGTGGTTTGGGTTGGGGTTTGTTGCTGTGGGTTTTTTTAATTCTCAGAATATCAAGAAAAAGGAACTGTGTCTCCTGTGACTTAGGTTTTCAAATTTCTGTCTGTAAGCAGGCTGTTTTCCTGAATAATTCCACACCTATCCCACTGTTTGTTAACTGCTGAAAACATTGAAGTCTTTCACATAGATATTTTTAATCCACAGCAGGTAACTGTAAAGCTGTACCTTCATAAAGGGTCACCTCTAAAGAACCTTCTACTACTTTTAAACCAACTGATGAAGTCCCTGACACCATGAAATTCAGGGTTCTTGGTCAATATATGTATTGGTATTATCAGATTTTTTTTTAAATGAATGCAAGATGCCTTTCACAATTATTTTCAAAGATTCAGACAAACTATTTCTACCTTGGCTATTCCTGTGTTTCTTGTGAGACAAGGAAGAACAGAACAAGGCTTTTATTTTATTTCATTTCATTTCAGGAGTTTTAAGGTTATCAAAATAGGAAACTAATAATTACACAAGTTGCTATACAGAGCTGATTTTATAGCAGCATCCATCTGCCAGGCCAGGGCCATCCAGCACACTGCCACCCTTAGTTCAGTCCACAGCACTTTTAAAGAAGGGAAATCTGTGATTAATGAGGAATACTCCTGGCAAATCCCTCCAGTAAACACACATAGTCATTCTTCAGCTTTGAGGAAATTCAAAAACCAGCAAAGAATGCAATAACACAACAAGATTAAATGAAAACACTGAAGTTTAAGATTTACTCCTCTATGCTTCTTAAAACCTTTATATTGTTTTCTCCCATTTTGACACATTCCTGCATTAGTCTCAGTTATTGCATTAGTCTTCCTTTTCTTCCTAAGTGCTTCAAAAGCAGCACACAAACAAGATAAACAGAGAAAACACATTTCTGAAATTGTGCATGGAATTACATTAGTAGTTTTGTATCTTCCATTACATTTCTCCATTGGATAGTACTGAACCTCAGCGTAACTTTCAAGAAAGTTTTTCCCAGGTATTTCTCTAGGGAACTTAAATGTTGACTAAAGAGAAGCAACAGAACTAAAACAAGACCTGTGGTGTCTGTCTACAGCCTACAGGCTGTGAAAGTCATCTCTTAAAATCCACAAGTGCTAAAAAATCCTACATATTCATTCTGTTCACATCTTGTCCCTCACCAGAAACAGAAATAACACACACAGATTTGATTTTTAACCTGTCTCACTTTATATTTCAATTCAAGCTATTTTACAGGTGAAATATTAAAAGCATTAAAAGCATTAAAGGAAGTTAGAGGGATTTTCAGGGATTTACATGGCAGCATGAACTGAGGTTTCAATTTGAGAGCTACACAGTGGTAGTTTGCAAAACTGACACCAGGAAAGAACCTACAGGTCCTTCCTGTCGTGCATGTGGGAGGCTGATCTTTCTGTCTGCTTTCTTTCCAAGGAGTAGGACTGCAGGAAGGGCTGCCTTATGTTTCCCAGAAAGCATTAAATGCAATTGTTCATTTTGTGCATTGAGAGCAGGTAGCACTTTGAAGAACCCAGCTCAAGAATTCACAGCC
The DNA here is from genome assembly GCA_013397565.1 of Ptilonorhynchus violaceus. Classification (NCBI taxonomy): domain Eukaryota; kingdom Metazoa; phylum Chordata; class Aves; order Passeriformes; family Ptilonorhynchidae; genus Ptilonorhynchus; species Ptilonorhynchus violaceus. Next base: position 204,273 of record VZRJ01006073.1, read on the forward strand.
TAACCCACAGACACCAGAGCAGCTGATTCCCTGGCCATGGCATCAGCCAGCTGGAATAGATCTACTCCCAAGGAGTCAGGTCACAGTCTTGACATAAACTAAGTCTCCAGCAGTTGTCCTGTTCTGTGAGGAGTCCTCCCTCTTCTTTCAGCCTGATTCATTCTCCATTTTTAAAAGCTTTCTATTAAGCTTTGCTGTCTGGTGTTTATTAGGCTCTGTTAAAGCTTCACTCCTCTCTGAGACTTATGTGCACTGGCTTTGGGCAGACTGTGTGTTTTACAAACCAAACAGGATGCATTGGCCTCAACATGCCAAACACCGTATGCAACTGGTTTGAAAAGTAGAATAAGGTCACTTTTTAGCCTAGAAAAACTCTTCTGTAGAGCCTGTTTTCCACTGACCACACCATTTCAACATTTATCAATATCATGACTGCAAGTTTTTCGTGCCATTCCCTCCCCTGCTGTTCCAGACACAGCCTATGTAGTCTGCTGGCAAAATACTTAAGAACAAACACACTGTACTTTATGTGTAAATCAAGTGACAAGATAAGCCAAATTTCAGCTTAGAAGGTCCTATCAAGAAAGGAATGAATGAGCCCAAAAATGGGAGAGCCACGTTGTTCCCTAAGCCCCTTCTCTATGACCCAGAAGCAGCAGGAGACTCAGGCAGGAGCCTCCCTTCCCTCACTGATCCTGGCCCACTGGCTCTTCAAAACTGCTGGGGGGAGTTCTGGTGTACTATGGCTACAAAAAAAATATTTCTTTATGCTGGAGAATATAAGCATTTGTCTTCATAAGCACAGCAACTCTCCTCTCATTGAGACTGCTGAGGTGTACCCTGGCTCTGAGCAGATGCACCAACAGAGCTCTGCAGTGGCAATAAATGCCCAAGTACAGCATCCAGTCAACAGCATCAGCACCAAATTAATCCTCCCCCCACATCTGTCAGCAGCAGCCCTTGTCCATTTGCACTGAGTCACTGGGTATGATCAAAATGCTCAGGCCAGACTCAGGGAAAGGCAGAACAGAACTCCCTGAAAGGAGCACGTGACCACTAGACACTGTTAAAACAGTTACTGAAGTCTGTTTTGGAGTCAGAGTGATGAGGAAGAAATTTAAAAAGCCAATGAAGTAGCCAGAAGTCCATGGAACATATAACTTGAGAGAAAAGAAATTCCCTAGTTTGCAAAGTTGCCAGGTTGATGCATCAGCAGCACAGAGAATTAGAAGTGCCACAGAGAAGTTTCTGGCTCTGCCAGACCAACCAAAAAACCAGATGCAGTTAGGAGCCACTGCAAAGTGTGATTCAAGCATGGTGACAGAACACTCAAGGCTCAATCCCACACAACTTCCCGATTATCCCGCTTGTCAGCACTGTCCCAGGGATCCGCCCCGAGGCAGCTTGAGCTGACAAAGCAAAAGTCTCCTGCAGGCAGAGAGCTTTAACAGCCATCACAGCAATCACACACAGAACAGACACAGGCACAAAGCAAACTATCAGCTCTTCCTCTGCTCCTTCCACGGCTCTGCCTTAATAAGCTGTAAGGTTTTGGGAATAAATCTCTGATTGTGCTGTTTCCTGCTCAAGTCACCCCTTGCACCAAGCATCCAGATTAAAGGTGTCCCTTCTCAATAAACATTTCATCTGTTATGTGAAACAAGAGGAATTGCTCCAATGTGCTTGGCAGGTGGTGGTTAAAGTCTCAGTCTAGAAACCATAATTGATTCTGAAGCAACATAATTTTGACAGAGACAGTTTAGAAATCAGCCTCCTGGCTCGGGATGCATACTCAGATTTGCTATTGTTGCAATCAGTAATACTTAGACGTGAATTACATTCAGTTATTTCTCTCAAGAGTGTATTTTTAAAGTGACCTTGGTAGGTAAGGGAAACTAATGAAGATAAATGCTCCCAGGAATAGCATAAAATCATTCATTAAGGCCATAAAGTACTACAGTCCATGTTAAAGCACTGCCATTAATATGAACAGAAGCATTTAACAATATATTTTGTAATAGCTTTGTATCCAGCAGACTGAAACATCCCCTATATTGGCATGAAATCCCAGTGGAATATTGACATTCCCTAGCAGCTGTCTTATCTCACAGCATAAATTTAGAAAAGTATTGAAAAACCGAATGCTTCTGTTCATGTGAAACAGAAATTATGTATTTTCTTTACACAAAGTTCAATAATAATCAAGGAACCATCTAATTTTTGCAATTTTGGGATAAGAAGTAAACATATTTTAAAGAAGTTCATCTACAAAGACAATGGTATCTAAAAATAGTTGTAGAATAGAAATAAGCTTTAAGTGATTAATATTTTAGGATTATATTAATTAATTACTATTTTAATAAAACTAATAAACCCATTTGGCTACTTAATGCTCCTTCCACCACTAGAGGGAGGTCAGATTCCTTCACAAAAGGAAAAAAGACAAAAAAAGAGTTAAAATGTTCAAACCGGGGACATTTTAAATTATGAGTAACCAACTGAAATGCATAACTAAAGAATTACTGTGTCTAGTCAACAAAGAATGCTTGTTCCCAAACTCTGGCCACACACCTCCATAGACACATGGAACTCGTTAGGTTTGTTGTGTTTGTTAAGTGCATGAACAGGTCTGCAGGAAAGCTGAGAGCATCAGATGCCAGAGCTGTTACATTACAGAGCCATTTCATCCTCTGGCTGCTTCTCCAGCCAGAACATGAGTAATCTCAAGTCCTTCCACTTCCTCTTTTACCATTTTTAATGTTTTGCTACACTCTGCCTCAAAAAAACCCCAAGTTCCTAATGCAATAATAGCACAGGATTGTCTCCATCATCTCACAGAACCTCCTGGATAAGGTGTGAAATAGGAGTTAATGATGAAGGACTGTCCATGCCAGCCCTAATGTTCAGCAGATCCCCCCAGAACTCAGACAAGCAGCTCTCCTTGCTCTCAGGGCTGGCATCAGCCCCTTGGGCAGGAAGGGAAATGTGTGGTGCTGCCAGCACTCAGAGTACATTCATAATACACCATAAAACTGCCCTGATGTGGCTGATGCAGCTCAAAGCTGTTGTTTATCAGGCAGTCACCAAAATCTCCTTTTACTTCTCTTCCTCAAATCACCTTAATTCTCAGAGGTTACTATTTTGAGCTGCAAAATCCAATGTATGTATGAATGCAACCTGCACTCTACAAAAACCCCCAAAATATGAAGTTGTGGTTTGTGGTTCATTCAGCAGTTACTGAAAATCTTTACCGATATAATGCAAAATCCTCTTCTGTGAAGATGTCTTGAATTTTGTCCCCAAAGTACCTGAAAAATTAAACAACAGTCTAAAAGAGGAGTTGCTGAATCAGACTTGAGTCACACCAAGACGCCTTCTCACCCCCACCCGTGCTTTACCCACAAATAAAAAAGTGAGAACACAACACAAAAAATCCTACAAATGCTTTTGAGCATGATGTCCAAAAGCAATGCTAAAAGATCAAATGTTAAAACATTAAAGGACTGAAATGCTGCAACTGGTAATGGAATTCCTCAGGCATTAAAAAAATCCCCTCCCACATCATGACATGAGCACATGGATCCAAGTTTTTAAGGGTTCAGGTTATTTGATTTCTTCCACTGCTGACAAACTAGACCATAACTGTGAAAAAATACTATGATTTACTGGTGCAAGAACATAAAAATAAAAATAATGGCAGCTTTCAAAGAGCCCAGTTCAACAAAAGATCCGTTTTCATGCCAGGAAAGCTCTTTAACTGGTCATGGAAACTGTGGTGAATCCAACCAACTTCCACAATTTCTCATCACTAATCCCAGCCCACGGGGTTTCAGACACTGGAAGAGACACTGGGCATGGAAGGTGTGGGATGACAGGAGGCAGGAAGCCACAGCCTCATTTTACCTGTACAGATTAACAAAATGCTTCCCCAGGGAAAGAGCTCCGGAGTGCAAGTCCAAAATTGATGCCTGGAAAAGGAAACAAAAAAGAAGGAAAAATGAGCATGAAAAGGTTTTATCATTATTTAACTATGACCTTTAATAACTGTCCCAAGTTGGCTCTCGCTTTCCACAGCCTCCCAAGTAAAAACAGTAGTTTCCAGTCTTTAGGTTCACAATATAACATTTATTTTCCAACTACAAACTTCCCTCAGATCCCTGTAGAGATGCACAGGATAAGGTACCATGAAAAAAGTATAGGGTTGCTATTTCTGAGATTCACACCCGACAGGGAATTGCCAGAGTCTCTCCCCACGGGCTCAGGGTAAAACACTGTGCTCCAGGATCCCTCCTTGAAGACATTTCCCTTGCACACAAACATGACTCATTTTCCAATACTTGTCAAGTGCTCAAGTAGCAGCACTAATATTTATCTTGCCCAGCATTTGTTATTAAAACTTCTCCTTCACCATGAGTTCCTGTACACTTCTCATATTTAATACAGACATTAAAAGGTCTTTTTAAAAGAACAATTAGAATTCCAAGGCTTACTAGAGCCAAACTTTCTTTTCCTCAATTTCTAAACTGCTGTAAAAGAAAACCACAAAGTGAAGAGTTTTCACATATGAAAATTCAATCCATTTCTTCATCTGATTCCAGCCAAACTCTTTTGCTGAGCTCCCAACAAGCTGAAAAGATCAGTATTCAGATTTGCCAGGATAGAGAGATACCTCTCTGGACTCTAAAATGTTTCTTTAAATTGAATAAAGTACACTTTTTTATGTCCCTTGCTATCCACAAAATACACGTTTGCTTTGCATCAGTTACAAAGTATTTAAAAATATGACTGTCTAATAGAAGTCTTCTTTCTTTTTTTTACACTGGAAATATCAAATAGCACCAATTAATTAACCTGACTGGCACCAAAGTAATGACATCTTTCATCCACAATATCCAGGCAAAAGCACTCATCTTGGAATCTGGCATTGTTCTGATGCCCCACATACCATTCATATTATTCTAACAAAATCCCAGCAGTAATAACACTTGTGACTGAGGAAGACACTTGTAGCAGTTCCTCAGCAAAAGAAAATCTCTGCAGCCTCAATTGCTCTGAGCTCCAGAGCTGAATCAGGGGAACCCCACTAACATCTCTTTTTCCAAGAGATAATAACAACCTTTTTTTAATAAACCTACCCAAATCATCTTATTTAAAAATACATAAAGTAGCAAGTTATTCAAGTAGACAGAGCATGAGCTTTTCAGATCTCCCCACGGTCCTCCAAAAGCTTCAGAGGGCTGTTAAGAAAAACAAGTAACCTCACACTCATGCAAGAGCAGTCCTTGCACTAAGCTTTACTCAAGCTTCAGAAACAAAATACTTTCACTTATTGGTTTTTGGTTCTGTACAAAAATCTAAACCACAGCTAGAAGAAGTAAAACTGCTCCTGTGTAGCTTCAGAAATATGTTTGTGACCATATTAAAGTAGATTAGGGTGAGAAGATGAATTTGGTTTAAAAACAAATTGCCTTTCTAACTCTTTGGACATGCTTTTCAAACTCACACGTTTCTTCTCACTCCCCAAGCTCCAGATGATTAGAGTTAGGAAGAGCCAAAATAACCAAATGAATAAATAACAGACACCCCCAAGAACTGCAGTTATTCAAAGCTGAGAAGGCAACAGCTACAATACAAAGCCTAGAAAAGCCAGATAAAGGCTGAAAAGGGAACCTGAAAAATAAATAATATTGGTCAGGGTTGTTTCAGACAGAGGAAAACAAATGAATAGCAAGACAAGGACTTGCTTACACGTGAGAACAGAGTTCTTCGTTTAACAGCTACGTGAGAAAGAAGCTGGAATACATTTATTTTGGCCTCTGCCATTTCAGAATATTAAACATTTTCAACATCATTTTCTGACACTGAGAAGAAAACTTTGGTTACTTCAAGTCCCCCTCTCTGATCAAAGGTCAGCCTGCAGTTAAGGGCAGTGTTTCAGGCTGAAAGGTCTCCAAAGTTTATCTAAAGATGGCAAACACATACCCACACCCCTATTTCTGAGAGACTGTTTGACAGAACTACCCCCGTATCCTGGTTTACAGAATTTTCTATAGAAGGGAAATAGAACGTCCTTAAAAAAATAAAAAGCATAAATACAAGTTCTTTTGGACCTTCAGTCCTGTTAGTCCCATATTCTCCACCCTCTTACTGCTAAAAGGATTCAAAAAGAATATGCAAGTACCCAGCACTCCTAAGCACATGGCAAAAAGGATCAATTTTCCCATCTTGGAGAGCCTGACAGGCCCTGCCTTTGTTCCTCACTAAAAAGGATTGCCAACCATTAAATACCTATTCACATCTACACCCATTCCTTTAGCCTGTAAAAGGTTTTCAGTGATACTTTGAAAGAAAGCAGCAGACATACCACAGAAAAGAAAAAATGAAAAAAACCTGACTTCTTGTCTGTAGAGGAGCTGGTAGCTTTCAAAACCTTCCCACTGCTCCTCTGGGAATGCTCACACACTGCAGCTGAGAAGAAGGAAGAGAATGGAGGTTCTACATGGCCACCAACTCTTGGGCAGCACCGAAGTGGTGTCACTGCAGGCAGCCCTGCACAGAGTCTAAACCCACTTTCAAACACCCCTCTCTACTTCCATCAGGAGTGGGCAGACAAGGGTTCTGGTCCTAGGGAAAAGCCTCTTCCAACCACACTGATGAATGAGGAGACACAAGGGTAACCAGTGTGAGTTACACAGCAGCCAGACTGGGGGAGGTTCAGGTTACTCCTGTGGACATTAAATACAATATTTGGCTACAGAGCTCAGTACAAATTTACACCAGACACAGACCGGACACAACCAGTTTCCCCTCCAGCCTCCTGGAGCTAAACCAAGATAATCTCACCAACACAGAGCTGTAAGGAAAGTGAAAGACACGCTACCAAGTAAGTCTTTCACCTCTGAGAATGTGTTTCCTAAGCACTATCAGGGGCTAATTAGGAAGGAAGAAAACTGCAGCCTGTAGTAGAGGTGTGAGACAGAACAAGAATTCTGCATAGGCTTTATGTTCTCCCTGGAAAAGGCAGAGCTGGCAGCATTTTGGGGACTTCAGATTTTGGCTGGAAGGGCTGAAAGCAGAATAAGGGGTCCAGTCTCAGAACCACTGGGTTGGAGGGCCCACACCAGAAGCCCTTGTTTGGCATCACGGGTTGTTTGCTTCTCCCAGTGACTAAACAATTTAATTTTCCCCTGCAAAGGGAAGTCTAGGTGGCTACTCCTGCCAGTTCTGCTGGAGTGCAGGACACACACTGCAGCTGACTGGCTCACCAAGGGATTTCTTTCCTGAGGCTTTGAAATAAATGCCGGTAGGTCTGATGGTAACTGAGCTGTCTCGTTTGCACCAGAGGGTTGCTATGACGGCAGAACCTACAAGATGTGAGTGAATGAGTCAGGACTGCAGTGGTCACACAAACAGGGGTGATGTGCAGGAAAATATCAGCTAGGGAAGAATTATAAAATCATGGAAGGTTGACAAGAGAAATGTCATATATACAAAGAAGAAAAAACCTAAGCTGAGGCAAACATCAAGACAGCCAAAGCAATTCCCATTCTGTGAATAAGGAGCAGAGTATAAAACAACTTTACAGAGACAGATGTACAAGGGAAAGCAACTCGCTGGTGGAGAAGATAATCCTGTTTGGATTCTGCTGGAAGTTAGACCAGAAGGTTACCATGGCCCCTCCAGCCTCACTCTGTCTCTGCATAAACAAAGATAAACTCAGGAAAAATTACAAAGGAAGATAAGGAAGCTCAGCTTGACAACTGGGGCATGACTCCTGGGAGGCCTCAATAATTCAGATGTTTGTCAAGATTTTCTCAACATAAAAAGATGGACTAGGAAACAAGTTTTTGTGCTATGCTCCAGTACTCCAGGGAAGGGCAGCAAACAAAGGGAGGAGAGAATTGATAAAGTCACGAACTGCAAGTTTAGATCTTTAAATTAATAAATGATATCCAGACACACAGACACAAATTCACTTCTGTGAATTCAAAATATAACAAGTATGACAGGCAAAAAAAAAAACCCCAGACATGTTGCTTGAAAAGGAGTTGAGAGTAAATCTGAGAGAATGAAAATGCAGTCTGCACCCCAGTACCTGTAGAAGCTTTATTTGGAATAGTGGAGAGAACAAAGTGGCTAAAGAAAGAATTAAAAATAATTAAACAGCAACAAGGACTTATTTAAGGTATTTTAAAGGAAAAATTAGTCTTCAGACAGAAATAATTGGGCCGACTTATCCAAACACTCTAAAGCCAAAGAAATTTAAAATAGCAAGCCAGACCTATTCCAAATGGCTTGGAGCTTGGGAGTACAGACATAGCTGGATGGAGTAAGGCTTGAAACATTCTGTGTGCTCTGTGGGTAAGAGACTGGAAAAGATGACAGGCTCAAATGAAGAAAGGCAGTTTCATCTAAAGCCCATGAGCTCACATCCAGCAGGATCTAATGGTACCTGAGAGTCAGGACAGCACTGCTGGGAAAAGATTCGCTCCATGACACCGGGAATACGAGCTGGCACACGGGGCAAGAAAGGGGACAGGAAAAAGAAGTATAAAAGAAACTAGGTAAAAAGACTGTATTTAAAGGCTTCTCCTGAACATGATTCTTCCCTGTGAGGGTGGGGAGGCCCCGGCACAGGCTGCCCAGAGAAGCTGTGGCTGCCTCATCCCTGCAAGTGTCCAAGGCCAGGTTGGACGGGGCTTGGAGCAAGCTGGGATAGTGGAAGGTGTCCCTGCCCATGGCAGGAGTGGAACTGGATGAGCTTTAAGGTCCCTCCCAACCAAAACCATTCTGGGATTCCATTCTATGATTTTATGATCTCCCAGAAACACTGGTCAGCTCTTGTTCTTAATATCTTTCAGTTTGTATCCATTATTTTGGGTAACGCCTCAACACAATATTACACTTTCTTCTTGTACCTTTCCCTAAGGATTAACAGCACACAAGAACTTCCTCACATTTACAGATGATGAGACATGTGAGAAGGGTTGGCTCAGAGCCCAGACCTCTCCATGGACATCAGATTCTTAACAGATTTATTTTATTGCAGCCAGAGAATCATCTTCCCCTCTCTCTCATTTCCCTCCCCTTCCAAAATAACACAGATGATGGATTTATATTTGTCTGTCACTTTGGCTTGTTGTCCAACTAAGCCAGCTCAGCACCCCTGCCCAGCTCTGTGCTTTGGGCAGCAAGTTTACCTCCCCCTCTCATCTCTTCCAAGCTTTCTCTGCCTCAGTTTCCCCAATTCCCTGACCCCCAGCTGGACAATAGCTTTCTGTGGTCCAAATCCAAGCTGGGTGTTACACCTCGCCCTTCTAATCCCTCTTTGTGGGAGTGTAATGAAAAATCACATGTAGGTCCCAAAAGAAGAGAAGAAACCCACATGACAGCTTCAATGACAGGAGCCAAACTGGGGGTCCCAAAGGGCAGAACAATCCAGGCAAAGTGGCAAATTATGCAACCACAGAACTGAAAAAAAATCCAAGGGATCCCAACCAAACTGAACACAGTATGTTAAATCTTTTAAACACATTGTTTCAGATGGGCAGCACTGCTTAAGTTTGTTGGTTTATATTTTTTGCAGGTCTTTCTCTGCAATCACAAGGACAATAAAGTCTTATTTTTTTCCACTGAAACCCTTTTCCTTTTTTTGCTAATATATGCCCTAATTCAGCACAGGCCTAAAGAAGTGGCTGTGTTTACAAATACTGAAGAAGCAGTTTCTGTTCATGCACAAAAACGTTCTGAGAACAAAAATGGGGGAAAGAAATGAAAATAAATGTGCTTGTTAAAGAGAAGTGGGATTGCTTTCATTTTAAAGAATATTATTCCAAGGTTTACTTCAGACATTACACGGCATTTTGTCACTACACAAACCCAATATTTACAGATGCCGTGAACCACTATAATTTACTTTCACAAGTCAAACTGTTGCAGTTCAGCTATTTGATCAGATGAAGACAAAATCAGTTCAAGAGAGGTGCTAGAAATAACCAAATGGAATACAAGGAAATGGCAACTGCATTGCAGGAGTTACACTGCTAGCAGAAGTATTAATGGGAGATAGTTTTCCAAACAAATTTTTCTCCAAGCCTGAATGGAACGAAAAATTCTCCATCTCCTCACCTCAACCCCAAAAAATGCATTTATAATCTTGCCTTGGCAGTAAAAGAATGTAGAAAGTAACAGGACACTGCTCACCCCTCCATCAGATCCTCCCAAGGACAGTCCCCTCTCTGCTATTCTGCAGGCAAAACAATAATCTCAGATGAGAACTGAAGTCTGATTACTTTGTCCTTTCATGTCCTTATTTACAACACAAAACTCCTCAGTAAGCAGTATTTGATGAATCAGAGATAACCCAATTGAGTTAATAGAAACTCCCATTTATTTGAAACTGGATCTTACAGCCTGTCATGAAAATAAAGTATTTGTGCTGCAGAACATTTCTGAGCTTGCAGCTCCCTTCCACAAAACCCCGAAACACCCTAAAAATGTTGTCTTTCCAATACATTTTCACCAAGTAAAGTTAAACACAAAACTCCCCAGACCTTTATTCTTGGGAACAGTACAAATAAATTGTACAATGCAGAAAAGCTGTGCCACAATCAGGAGCCCAAGTGTATCTGAATCACGGAGTGAACAATGAGCTTATGAGCTGCACAGCACTCCCAGCATTGCTGACACCCCATTTCCATGATTATCAAGGGCAAATCACACTCAGAGAGGCTGATAACTTTTCTAACTGCACCATCTCACAGTGTGCCCTGCTATTTGATTAAAACTCCCCATTTAGTGTTCATAGAGGACTACAGGGTCAGCACCAGCTTGTGATTACCCAGAGACTCAGCTGCAATAAGGCTTATAATGTTTTGTTCTGCTTTTAAAGACCAAATGGAGGCCAAGTGAAAATCCTTTGGAACTTATTTAATACATTTTCCTTTCTTTCTGTGAAGCGCTCGTGCCCCTCAGAGCCAGGCAGATTCTGTGTGAAAGAACTGCCCCCACTACAGTAAAAATGGAAAATGGCTTTAGTAACAAAAATTTAGTGTTTGAACCAGTTTAACCCATCCTGGCTTTGTGCTACACCTCAGACTGGCACAGTGTCATTAAAGTCAGTGCTTCTAAAAGTTAGAGCTAAAAGAAAAATTACCTACGAATTCTTTCAGCTTCTTCCCTTGTGATGACAGCATCGCTCACACCTCTTCCACACTTCCTAGGAGTGCACCCTGGAACACAAAGAAGAAAAAAACCCATTCAAACCACTCGAGCACCTGAAGGGCAGTTTTTTAGATGAGACTTTGCACAAAGGTGTCTTGAAGCACACAGCCTGGACATATAAGATAAAAAGTCTCTTAAAATTCATTGCTAAGAAATCTAACATTAAATTTTAAAAGCTCATGGGAATGAAAAGTCAGCAGTAAGAGTTCTAGGTGAAGAGTATGTGAAAGTTCTTATAAGCCTGGTCAACAACAGTCTTCAGGCAAGAAGAAGAAATAAGATAGTTCTGAGCGAGACCTTGGGATGATACAACTGGCACTTTTCTAGGGAAGATCCATATACAGGTGTAAAGAGCCATAGGTAAGATGGGATGGGTGTATTTTCTGACACCTGCCCATACACTCAGTGCTGCTGAACTGAAGGTCACTTCAAGGATTCCTCAGATTACAAAATTCCTGGAAAGAAATCAATCAATTCATCCATGGAGGACAAAACATCAGTCTGCTCTGATCAAAAGCAACTAATAACAATGACCAGGCTGACAGGAAGAGAAGTTTTGCCAGGAATTTTGTGAGCATTTCCACTTCATTTTACTGGATACACCCCAGCTATGTCTCAGTGGGCTGCAAGGGCAAGCTGATGTTCAAGTAGAAAAGAGCTAGGAAAGAGAAAACTCAAAGGAGAAATCCAATACTCCAGGACAAACCTGGCTATTGAGAGTTTCCTCTCTACAGCATTCTGCAAAGATTTCTGATTTCAGAAGAGATTTGTGCTAGCTGCAAATATCAGCACAGCTCTTACCCTTTTGGAAAGGTTGGTGCTGAAAAGTCCAGACTTGGCAAAATACAGCGTTACCTCAGACAATTTTTATGTGTCTAGGGTCTCTGACAAAGAACTGGCAAAGACAGAACTGGAAGCAAGAGGTGTTCTGAAGGCAACAGCAGGAGCTTTTCCAAAGGGAGAAAAAACCCAAAAACCAACAGAAAAATGTACTCCAGCGTGAAGTCAGTCAGGTACCAACAGTAAGGCACAAACAGTGGGTGAATGCTAAGGAAAAATGAGAACAGTCTGTTTGAAAACAATTTCGGCAGTAAGAAATACGTCCTCTTTGTCTCAGAGACCATAGCATATGGGAGCAATGAAGTGTCAAAACCACACCTGGAGAATCTGAACTCAGGAGAAATTCAGATTAGTATTACAAGAACCTAGTACCTTACATAAATTTGTGCCCAGTAGACACAAAACCACTCCTTTATCTAATAAGGCACCATCAGCTTTGGATATCAGGTAAATCAAGACAAAGGAGGAACATATCAAAACATGTAAGAACACAAGTACTGGCTGTGGCTCCTGCTCCTCTTCAGCACAGAAACCAGAACGTGACACAAGTGCCCAAGAGCCCAAACTTCAGCTTTGTCTCCTCCTTAGTGGTACTTGGCCAAGAACCACACTGCTGAGACACAGATAATTCACAGGAGAAAAAAGGCCCATCACAGTGCTCCCCTCATGCACAGGATCATAGAATGGTTTGGCTGGAAGGACTTTAAAGATCATCTCATTCCACCCCCTACCCTGGGCAGGGAACAATCCCTCTCAAAGCTGGACAAGAGCAGGCAAAGATTTACTGGCTGCCATCCCCACTGCAGTCTGTGTTAGACCTTTCCATCCACTTTCCTCACAGGCTCCTCTGCTTTCCACATCCCCCCATCTCATCTCTGGAAAAGTATCTTAACTCTGTCTCCTGGGCAGTGAGCATGGATGCTTTGTGCACTGACACAATCTGTCAGCACATATAAGAGACTACACAGAAGAAATACGATTTCATCACACACAGTAGCCACAGCAGGTTTAAGTAGTTAACCATGTCTCAAGCCAGCAGAAATGGCCAAGATCTGGCCACAGAGTTTAGAATGCAGATGAGACTGTGCTCACAGAACACCCTACCTTCTGCAAATACAATAAGTTAAGTGCTTGGCCTGTGAAAAATAGCAAATTTTATTTTGTATGAAGCATGTTTCCAGGCAGGCAGTGCTATGGAGATAAAACCTGCTCTGATACCAGCCACCAAACTACTTGAAGCAAACTGGAAGCAGGGACAGGTGCATAAATAAAAAGCTCATTTTAGCTGTGGAAACTCCACAGCTGAGCATCAGACACTGAGTGGTGACAGGAATGTGCCTCCTCCTGACCCAGAGCCCGCAGCTGTGGGGGCCAAGCCAGAGTAAAGACTGAGAGTGAAAAGCTATTGAGTGATAGAAACCTATTTCCAAAGTGCCTAAAGCTGCCGAGCCGATCCAGCTGGGCAATGACCGCAATCCGCATTTTCCGCCTGTCTCCGCTGTCGGGACACAAATTTCCGCAGCTCATCACCACCCTCGCGTGGGGAAAAGCCCAGCGCAGAGCTCATTACCGCAGCTCGGCTTCAATTAACCAATTAACAGCTGCTCACGCGCTTCTAACACCGCCCACCTTCGGAAAGCACAGTGACAGCATCTGCTAAAAACTCCAAATGAAGAAAAGCAGAACACAAACTCCCAGGGATGATGCCAGCAAAGTGAATCGACCTCGTACAAAGGTAAGAGGTGACACCTCATCCTGCAGTCAGCACTTGCTGCTGCTCCCCGTGACACCCCCAAAAATAAAAAACACATTCATTCCTCATCCTGGAGAGATGTCCTTGAAGTTCCTGCCTTCCTTGAAGTTCCAGCCCTCCTTACAATGAAAAGAATAACTGGTGGGATGGCCCAAACCACAAGTCCACAGCTCAAAAAATTGCTCTTGCAAACCAGGGGAGGGAAAAATAAGGTTTTGTTGGTTTGAGGGGTTTCTTTTGGAAAGCAAAACCCCCAGTAGCAGAATCCAGAGACTTTTAGCCTCAGTTCAGTCATAGCCAAATCACCAGCTGCAGTTTTCTCTGGCCTTGTGCTATGCAAATACAGCCAGCAGCAGTTTCCCCTTATAGTAATTACAAAAAGTTAACACAGGACGTGTTTTCACGTGCTCTGTCAAAAATAATTACCTCACCGAGAATCAAAAACGTTCCTCATGATACACTTTGCAAATCTGAAACAGAACATCAGCATTGCTCATCCATGGAAACCGCAAGTTAGATTCTCACTGCTCTTTGTCAGAGAAGATTACAATCTTCTATGTGTCTGGAAGAACCAACATCAACACTCCAAAGAAATAAGTGCCGGGGGAACAGATATCAAATAGACAGAAAACAGGCTCAGCTGAAAGACATAGAGAAGTGCTTCAGAGGCAGCCCCCAAAGCTACTGGCACACATCTCAGAACAAGTGTGTCAGAAGCTGGCACTTGGGCAATTACCACATGCTGGTGGCACAGACAATGTCCTAAATCATCCCTGTTCATACTCGGTATGGTACTCACAACAAACTCACTCACAAGCCTGTTACAGGAACCAACAGAGTATGAAAAGAAACTACAAACAGACCTAGCAAAAGGTTTACTTCATAGAGCCCAAGCAAAGCAGTTTCAGAAGAAAGTTACGTAGGAATGACAGAAAAACCTCTTAGAATCAACTTCTGGGCTGGCCCCAGGGACATGAACGTTTGGGGATGTAACCAAGAGACAGTGACCAGGAGATCGCTGGAAACAAGGGAGTTTCCTGGGAGTTTTCCAGTCCAAGTTTGGCTCACAGGCCCGAGCAGCAGCCAGGCTGTTACTGCCCTCTGAACACCTTCGTCCCCTTCCGAGAACCCTGTCCAGTTACCTTCAAATCGTTTGTGGCTGTCGTAGTCCTCCGAGCAGGGGATCTCGACGAACTTGTCCCGCAGGTTGTCGCTGCGATGTGCCAGCACCTCGGTGACCCCATCCTCGGAGATCCCATCCCAAGGGATCCCACCCTCGGCGCGCAGGCGGCTCCAGGCCACGAGGCCGCCGACGGCCGAGGCGGAGAGGAGGAGGAGGATCGCTGCCTTCAGCCACCTTCCCCGGGGATCCGGCTGGAGTCGGCCCTTCCTGGCGCTGCGGAGGGAGCACGAAACGGGCCCCGTGAGCGAGGCACGGTCCGGGCGGGGAGGGACCGCCCTGGCCGATCCCGGGGAGCCCCGGGCCCGTATCCCGCCCGAGTCCCGGTTCTGAGCACCACACACGCGTTACAAACACACGCGGTTCCCTCCCGCTCCCGGCGCTGCGCGGCCGCTTCTCCACCGGAGCCCCCTCGAGAGGCGCAGCGCTGCCGGGCCTGGCGCCACCGTCCCCGGGACAGCGGGCGGGAGGTGCCGGCCAGGGCCCCGCGCAGGTACCTGCTGTGCCGGCGGCCCCC